>WSYH01001277.1:0-79359 GCA_036426205.1 Ascaphus truei | reverse complement strand
ATGACCCAACGTGACCCCGCGGGGTCATTTGACACCAGTAACCATGGAGACTAACTAAATGTTCAACATAAACATTACATAAAAGTTTATTAAAAGGATTAAAAATTGAATAATAAGCAACACAAATGAAGTGCTAACATATATAATACAACAAAAAGTATGTAAAATAGAATAAAACATTGTAATAAAGTGACACCTAAACAAACCTCTGACCTCTCTGCTCATGGTTATCTCTGTCATTGTTATCCTACAACACACTGTGCTGTCTGAGAGCTAGTAAAATACTGTACATACTGTACTCAGGTAATGTACTTAAGCCCTCCAGATCAGTTGTTAAAAGCCTCAGGTTTTCAACACTAGGAAAAGGCATACTGAAGACCCCTGGCAGGTAGAAATGGCGGAAACTTCAACCAAGCGTAAGAGGTTTACTGTTCAAGAAAAAATTGCTGCGCTTGACAGAATAAAATCTGGAGTCACGCAAGCCAAAGTGGCTAGAGACCTAGGACTGAATGAGTCTACAGTTCGCGGATGGAAAAAGGAGGAGGAGAAACTTCGTGATGCAGTTAAATCCAAAGAAACAGACGATGGACTGAAGCGTAATCGTTTGCGTGAACCTAAAGACAGCCAGTTGGATAAAGCTATTTTTCAGTGGTTTGTCCAAGAAAGATCCGAAAGGCACGCCTCTGTCTGGACCCCATCTGCAAACGCAAGCCAAAAAGTTTCACAACCAACTTCACGGCAATGCTTCAACCTCCTTCGCGGCAAGTAGTGGATGGCTAGATCGCTTTAAAAGGCGACATGGAATAAGGAAAACCGCTATATCAGGAGAGATACGGTCAGCTGACGATGAAGCTGCATGCTCGTACCCTGCCCAGCTTCAGAAGATAATTGAAGATGGTGGCTATACCGCAGAACAGGTTTATAACTGCGATGAGACCGGACCGTGTTTCAAAATGCTACCGAATACCACTCTGGCCTGTACGAATGACGAACAGTGTAAACAAGGATTTAAACAAATGAAAGACAGAGTGACTGTACTTTTTTGTGTGAACCAAACTGGAAATCACAAACTGAAGCCACTTTGTATTGACAAGTTTAAATCGCCGCGGTGCTTCCACCATGTCAATATGGGTACTATGCCTTTTTCGTATGACTTTAGCAAAAATGCACGGAAGACTGCCAGTATTTTCGAAAGGTAGTTTCATCAACAGTTTGTACCAGAGGTCCGTAAAAACTTACGGCAACAAAGGTTGGATACAAAAGCTTTGTTGTTACTTGATAACTGCCCTGCACATCCCCCGGCCGATAGCCTAATAAGCCGAGATGGAAAAATAACGGTCAGCTACTTGTCCAAGAACACGACATCCAAAATACAGCCACTGGATCAAGGCATTATTGCAACCTTTAAGATGAACTTTCGGAAAACGCTGATACTGCTGCGGCCAAGTTTATTCGAGCATTTGCCCGTTCTTGGCCGCAGCAGTAGCCTGGCGCGCACCCGAGAGTGACGGGCGCGCGCCGAAGCAGCGGAAGAGCGCCCTCCGATCGGGGCGCTCTCCCTACCGCTGCCGGGTCCGCCGGGTCCCCCGGAACCCCCTGCCGCCGTCCCGCGATCGCGGGACACCAGGGCTCCCTCGGGGAGCCCCTGGACGCGCGTGCAGGGGGCGCACGCTCAAGAAGACGCGTGACCGCGCGTCTATGACGCGCGGCACGCCGAGGGGCGGCCACTAGCAAGCCGGGAAATCTCCCGGCTTGCAGATCTGGCCGCAGTGTGATAAAGTGTGTCGGTAGTGTACATCGAATAATCACAAGTGATGATTCAGTTACGTCATTTTTAAAGAAAATTAATCTAAAAGAAGTTTTTTATATTGGTGGCGAAGCATGGGCAGCGGTCACACAAATGTGCATTTTGAAATGTTGGCGAAACATAACAGGTGCACGTCCGGTACCGGCTAACGTTGAAGTCGCCAGTGACAGTGAAGACGATGCTGACTTTGAGGGGTTTACGTAGGAAGAAGTCACTGCCGCCAATCTGTTATTTGCAAACTATGTTAATGAAGGCCTCACAGAACAGGAAATGGCCAATGCAGAACGAGTACTGGAACCGTTCCTTGATATGGAAAGCGGGGCTACAATTGACTCTTGGGTTGATGGGGACAGCAGCTGTCCTACTCATGAATATATGACGGACTCAGAAATCATTCAAAGCCTTAGCAGTGAAAATACTGATTTGGATACTACTGAAGACGATGAGGACGAGGAACTAGAGCCGCCACCAAAGATCGTAGGATTACAAACAGGACTTAAATTTCTAGAGACAGAAAACATCGATTCAATTACAATCTTGCAATTAAAAAGAATCATTGAAATCGTCAAAAAGAAGAAAAGAGATGCATTGAAACAGACAACCCTCGATAGTTTTTTTTAAAGTGTAATCTCAAGCTGTTTTTATTATGTACAGTACTGTATGTTTTTTGTTGTACAGTTGTTACATGAACACAGAGTGCATTATATTCACTGTTTTCACTTTAATTAGGAATTACAGCCCCATTGTTAATGTTCAAACAGCAATGTACAGTAACTGGAATGTTACATGTACTGTATAAAAGCAGTTGCGAGTTTAGTATGTGCTGTATCTACAGTGGAAACTGTATGTGTTTTTGTGTGTTGAGCAAAAAGTTATTTAACGTTCAGTATTTTATTTACAGTATTTATGAGAAATGAACAACATAATAATTGGTGTTTTAAATACAGTACTTTATTGTAGAATGCATCAATAAAAGTGTTAATATTGTACAATTGTGCATTTTCTGTATTTTTTATTCTATTGCTGAGGTTTTAAACACACACCGACACACTGTCACACACACACACACAAACACACACAGACACACACACACACACACACACACACACACACACACAATACACACACACACACACACACACACACACACACACACACACTGACACACACAATGATACTAACACACACTGACACATACTGACACACACACTGACACACACACTGTCCGCCCATACAGTCTGTGTAGTGTTTCGTCATAGCCATCAACAGCGCATGTGTCTGGATGTGGAGAGCATTGCACATGGCTCATGTAAACAAAGCAGGTACGCCACAGTCTCTTCTTTGAAACCCGATCCCATGCACATGCGCAGTGCGATCGTAACACAGCAGTGATATGCTGGGCATTCCGAACACTGACAGACACCGGGAGCAGAGCTGCCAAATGCAAGGTAAGAGATTTGTGCGTTTGCCGCTGCCCCACCGGGTCTGGGAATGCTGGGAGAGTTCTCAGCTTTCCCTCCGGCGGACGCGGTAGCACTGATGCGGCGGCCATTTAAAAAAAAACAAATGTTGTGGTGGCCATTTTGTTTTTCCGCGACCCCGTTACTAACGCAGTGGTCTCGGGTGGACCCCAAGGACCGCGCTATAATGGGGTTAAGCTGTAGTAGTTCTGCAGGAGGTAGCCACAACCTCTATATTAACGAGCAATTGGTTAACTGAGAAAGAAGTTCATAAGCGGCTTGATAAAAGTAAAGTAAATAAGGCACCTGGCCCCGATGGCATACATCCAAGAGTTCTCAAGGAGTTAATCTCAGTAATAGCCATACCATGACATTTAATATTCAAGGACTCCATTTCCACAGGCTCAGTTCCACAAGATTGGCGTAAAGCAGATATAGTGCCTAGATTTAAAAAGGGATCTAGATCATAACCAGGGAATTACAAATTCATCAACTATTCATCCCAAGGGCAGTACAAATGACACAGTGTGATCCCTTAAGGTTGGAAGTAAGGAGATTTCACCAGCAACAAAGGAAAGGGTTCTTTACAGTAAGGGCAGTTCAAATGTGGAATTAATTACCCATGGAGACTGTGATGGCAGATTCAATGGATATTGTCAACAAAAGGTTTTTTTTTAGAAAGTAAAGGAATACAGGGATATACCAAATAAGTAAACATGGGAAGGATGTTAATCCAGGGAGTAATATGAATGCCAATATTTGGAGTAAGGAAGGAATTTATTTTTCCCCTTATGAAATATCTTTAGACGATATTTCACTGAGTTTTTGTGTTTGCCTTCCTCTGGATCAATATACTGTAAGTACAAATATAGGATGAAGTATCTGTGTTTTTTATGAGACTCTATAAAATATGTCCTTAAACATACTGTAGAAGCAATTAATCTCCTGCATAATATGACTGGATTAAGCATGGTTAGCCGACTAAAATAAACTGACTTACCACACAGCATTAACTGCATCTACCAGGTGCATTAAGTCCTTGAACTCCATAAATTTACTAAGCAGGAACAATAAATCTTAATCTTAATTAAACAAACTTATCTACTATTTGTTAAAATTACTGCTAAATTAATGAAGGTGTTAACCCCTCCCATTGCCCACCCGAGAGGCCTAACCACCCACCCTGGGGCAATTACCCCCTTCACTCACCCCATCTGCTCACAACAAACCCGGTAGTCTGCCTTAAACCCTTCATTGCATTAGTGGTTAGCCGCTAAGGTAATGAAGTTGCTTTTATTTTAATATTACAGTATTGTAGCAGGGGTCTCTGAGCTGAACCCCATTGATTTCAGGTCTGGGGACCCCTGGTTCCCAAGTTACAGGCCCTGTTATGGGGTACCGGTATCCCTCTGCTTGGTTTAAACCCCTCAATCACGTGGGCCGTGACATGGAAGAATTTAAACATGGCCACCGGGACCCTATAACGGGGCCTGTAACTAAGGAAGAAGGGGTCCCGGACCTGAAATCAATGGCGTACAGCTCTGGATACCTCCAGCTACAATACTGTAATATTATTAAAATAAAATAAAACCCCAATGAATGCCTTTTAGAAGCGCACAGTTAGAGTGACTGATTCAGTCCATCTCTGACTATGCATCTCTTACAGACAGGTAGAACCCGGTAGGATTCACATAGCGCGAGTCCCATTCAAATGCAGAGACCTCCGCTGTGTTAATCCCGAAGGGTCATTAATTCTGCTGCGGCCCATCTCGCTGGGTTTTTGATGGGAATCCCAAAGTTTTTCCCGAGATGTGGTCGAATACCGGTGGCTCCATCTGTACACAAATACTGCAACCCCCCTCCCCCCCACTCTAGAAATACACACAAACTCTAGTCCCCCTCTGTACACACAAACACACACTCTGCAGCTCTACACACCCACACGTACACACACACACACACTCACAAACTCTACCGACAGACAGACAGACAAACTCTGCAGCTACACACATAAAGATACTCTGCTGCTACAAACACACAAACTCTGCAGACAGACACACACAAACTCTGCTGCTAAACACACACACACAAACTCTGCAGCTACAAACACATACTCTGCAGACAGACACAAACTCTCCCTCTTCATTGTCCTGCGTGGAGCTCTCTGCAGGGAGGGAGGGAGAGGAGTCACTGTCTAGCTGATGCCTCCTGTCCAATTAACTCCCCTTTCCGAGAGCTGCTCTGATAAGTGAATGAATAATGCCTGGAATTTTAACCAATCAGAGAGCAGGGATTAAAAAATGCCCAGAATTTAACAGCTTTAGCCTATAATCTATAATATCTTTCACAAAACATTTTTTTGTTTTTGTATATGAAATCACATCTACTATATAGTTTTTATTTTGTAATGATCTTTATGCATGGGGTTTTTACTCTCCATTTTATAATATAATATAATTAATATTGATTCTTTTTTTTCATATTATAAAATAAATTGTTTTCTAAAAGGTAATTACTGACATTTAAGATGCAAGAATTGACACAAATGACAAGGGTCTTGATGACTATTTTTCTATAAAAAAAATCTCTAGCGCTATCCATTTTGAAAGCAGATTAAATTGAATGAGGAACCTTTGCATACTTTTCCAGCAGCTATCACACAATTCTCGAAAAGGTTTCTTCAATATGGGAGCAATTTGGGAGATTAATATTATTGCCATCCAAGCCTTAGAGCATGACATTGCTGCATTCTTTGGGAAAATAACAATAAATGTGTAGCATGTCTCCTGGCTATACTGATGGAGCGGCCGTTATTCGAACACATCACGGCGCCAATTTTGAGTTCTCTGCTGTTCCACACGCAGCATGAACGCGGCCAATTGCCCCAGGCACCCGCGCTTATCGCAGATGTTTTGTTAGAATTTCATGGATTCTGTTTCTTCGTTTGCAATAAAATGGATGAATTGTAATGTATACAGTACTACTGTGTCAATTTCATGTTTTTAAAAGCCAGAACACTAAAATTTGTTTTTCTGCACTCGCCGCGCTCGCATCTTAGTGCGGGAAGGCTGGAATTCATCCCGCGGTTTCAAATCGGGATTCCGATGTACGTGACGCGTGAAGTGTTCGAATAAAGGCCGCTACATCAGTACATCAGGAAACATAATTAACATTGAGTTTGTTCGAACCAAAGGCTTGTCAACTCGACCGAAGTATTGTCGTGCCTTAGTGGAAACTAATAACGAAACTCTGCTATCATCAGGCCCTGTCACCAAAGAGACTGTACCACTAATAGTATCAACAATTCAGGCCATAAAGAAACTTGAACCTGTTATCTCATTTGTACCCTACATTTTTAAGTCATGAGGCATAATCTTATATATATATATATATATATATATATAAGTATATTTATATATATATATATATATATATATATATATATATACTTATATATATTAACATCAACCCCTACAGAGCTATTTATATGGCTATATAGGGCTCAGAATCTCATTTTAGGTTCTCAAAGCGCTTATTTTGTTTTATCATTTTTGTTTTCTTAATAAACTATTATGATTATTATTTATTATTTAGTAGAGGTTGAGTTCCTATAAAGTACGCCTACTGTAGTTTGGCATAGGTTTTGGATGTCAGTGTATCAATGTGCAACCCAAATGTTAAATGGGAGTTAAACCATATGCCCAAATATTTAAAACCAGTAAAGGGGACTAGGGTGGTATTAGAGTTGGAAGCATTTAAAAATGTAGCCTTGGTCCCAAATACAATTGTTACAGTCTTGTTAGTGTTTAGAAACAGTTTGTTTTGGGAAATCCAATTTTCAAGTGTCAAAAAGTCAGATTGAAGTACTTGTACGTGTCAAAGGTTGGAGAGGCTAGTGCTGTGTGCATATAAGATTGTGTCATCCACATACATGTGTATTGAAGCTCCCTTCCAAGCTGTAGGAAGATCATTGATGAACACTGAAAAGAGTCGGGCCCCAGAACACCCTGCAGGTGATATCCAAGGGGTTGGAGTTAGAGCCCAAGAAAGACACATGTAGGGATTTACCTGATAGGTAGGAATTAAACCAGTTTAAAGCATGTTTCCCTATTCCAGAGCACTGGAGTTTGTTCAGCATGATAACCTGATCAACAGTATCAAAAGCCTTTGCAAAATCTAGGAATATTGCACCAGTGAGTTATTCCAGTTCCATTCCACACTGGATCTCATTGCAAACTTTTAGGAGGGTACTGTAGTTACCATGGAGTGTTTGGGGTGAAAGCCAGATTGGTATTGGTTAGAGAAATTTGTCTTGGTATAGTAATCGCTTAATTGGGAGTGAACACATTTTTCCATGACTTTGGATAGTATTGGGAGAAGAGAGATTGGCCTGTAGTTTGAGACAGTGTTTTTGTACACACTTTTGAAGATTTGCAAAACTCTGGCAGTTTCCCCAGGTCTTAGGGATATGGCCTGCAGACAGAATAGAGTTGATTAGAGAAGCAAGCAGTTTGGCAATGGCTGGGGCACCAAGTCATAGAAAACTGTGATTGCAGTAGGTCAGGTCCATATTGGCTGTTTAGTTTTAATTTGAGGAGCACATGTGTAATCTCCTCTTCAGATACTGAGACAAATTGAACTTTTGGGGCAGTGTTGTGAGAGAGTGGGGCTATAGGGGTACTTCCAGAATGAGGTTCATGTTTGTAGTCCAGGTTGTGTTTTGATCATACGTTTGAAGCAACCCTCTTAGGAACTTAGATTGCAGTAAGTCAGGTCCACATTGGCTTCTTAGTTTTAATTTGAGGAGCGCTTGTGTAATCTCCTCTTCGGATACTGGGACAAATTGAAAATTGTGGGCAGTGTTGGGAGAGGGTGGGGCTATAGGGCTACTCCCAGAATGAGATTCATGTTTGTGGTTTGAGTTGCGTTTCACTGATAAGTTAGTAGCACACCCCACAAAGTATTAATTAAATGCATTTGCAATGTCAGTGGGATTTACAGAGTAATATCCTCCTTAATGATGTTACAAGGTTGTTGATGGCTAGAAAGCTGGAATATATTGTTGACGACCTTCCAGAAGTTAGCTAGATTTGATGTCTTGTGTTGAAGATTGTCAGAGTAATATTGTGTTTTTGCGTGTCTTGTTTGCCTTGTGCACATATTCCGCAGGGATCTATAGTTTTTAAGTAGTTTTTATTAGTAGTGCCAATTACTTTGTAACTTTTCCACAAGGCATCCCTAAGATGGTAGAGTGCTATAAGGTCAGTTGTAACCCACGCAAGGTGCCCCCAACTTATTTTATTCTGCGTAGTGGAGCATGGGTATCACAGAGTTTTAAGAGCTCGGATTGGAAATAGTCGAGCGCAGAATCCATGTCTGGAATTAAGTTGATTCTGTACCAAGGGCAGCTGGTAAAATCAGCCAGAAACTGTTGTGGTTCAAGTTTCTAAATGTTCTACTGAGGAGAACTTTAGGGATTTATTGGGGTGGTCTGACTTTCCTTACACAGGACACTATTGCAAAAAAGGGAGTGTGAGGCGCTTCTATTAAAGGTGCAACAATATAAAACTTAGAAAGTGCTATATAAATCAAGTAAGTGATATATGTGGATATTACAGAATATAATTAAATAAACCGGTAAACTTCGCAGCTTAACCCTGAAGGAGAAGATCCAGTTCCTCCTTATGTTGATTGTAGAAAAAAGGCTTGTGGGAAGCGCAGATGTCACCGTATGTGAAGAAAAAAAATATATATAGTGTAATATGTTCAACAGGAAAAACAACCAAAAGGATCACAAATGGGGACTCACAATTTCTCAAAATAATACCAGCAATATGTGTGTAATGTGGAAGACTTGCTCGATGAGAAGTACCAGGCTTCAACAGGACAGACCCTCAATGAAAAGAGATGACACTCTTAGTGCAACATTGCATGTTCACCATAAAATATATTTATAAAGCAATGAATATTGCACTCACATTTGGCACAAAGTGCATAGACACATAAAATTATAGATGCACAGCTTCTGTGTCACCATCAGCTTCACTCTCGAGGTCGCGTCACGTCACTTCCGGTTTGGCCCGTCGTGTCACTTCCGGTTTGCGATCGATCATGAAGATGGTTCAGAGGGGGTTCTGGGGACACACCTATGCTGCTGCTGTTCACTCAACGCGACGGGCCAAACCGGAAGTTACGTGACGCGACCTCGAGAGTGGAGCTGATGGTGACACAGAAGCTGCGCATCTATAATTTTATGTGTCTATACACATTGTGCCAAATGTGAGTGCAATATTCATTGCTTTATAAATATATTTTATGGTGAACATGCAATGTTGCACTAAGAGTGTCATCTCTTTTCATTGAGGGTCTGTCCTGTTGAAGCCTGGTACTTCTCATCGAGCAAGTCTTCCACATTACACACATATTGCTGGTATTAGTTTGAGAAATTGTGAGTCCCCATTTGTGATCCTTTTGGTTGTTTTTCCTGTTGAACATATTACACTATATATATATTTTTTCTTCACATACGGTGACATCTGCGCTTTCCACAAGCCTTTTTTCTACAGGACACTATTGCATGGTCACTGAAAATGTCAGGTAGGATGCCAGAGTATTGTATCTGGATTTCTTGTTTTTAGGGTTGAACCAATTGTTGTTTAAATCCCCAAGAACTAACAGCTCACTCTTCTCATTCAGAGAGGAAATGGAGCCAAGAAACTGGGTGATATCAGTCAGGGCTTGTAGTGGGGCTTTAGGGGGGCCGCAGATGCCAGCATTAAGAATGGACTTAATAAAATGGAGGCAGATTTTGCCAACTAGGATGGGTGGGCCTGGGAGGTGTTTTAGCAGCGTAAATTGTAAGGTGTCTGCAATATAAAATAACACCCCTCCTCCTCTCTTTGACCTGTCTTTCTTAGAAATTGAGTATCCCTGAATGGCGATCAAGGGTTTTTTGGAGTTAGCCGTGTTTCTTTGAGAATGATGGCTTTGGGTTTATGCACAATACACCATGCCCTTAGTTCATCCAGTTTGGGCAGCAGGCTCCAGATATTTATATGGGCGACAGATAGACTTTTTGGAATTTGAAGGTGGCATTCTCAGGGGTACTGAGTTGAAAAGGGAGGGCCTTGGTTAAGTTCAAAATCACCTGATAAATAAATTAGAAATTTGAGTAGTTGTTTGAAAGTTGTAAATTTTTGATGTTGCCATTAGAAGGAGCGGTGATTGGTGTTCTGGTTTTCAGAGACATTCAGTAGATAATACAAGGCTTTTGAGTAATCTGTATGTTCCCTCATTTTGAATTGTTGAATGATATTCTGTATAGGGTGAACAAGCATGCACAAACATGGGAAGTCACCAGACAAGTCTTGGTTCCTAAGGTGTTTATTAAAGCTATCTTCACCCTAGCCCATACTGTCACTTGGGGTGATCACCTCGGTAAAGGCAAAACCAGGGTCTGTATTTCATCCCGGTTTATTGGCCAGGGATGCATATAGATGTTGCCAAATTAGATGCGGCATGTCCTGAATGCCAGCTAACCAGTCAGAAGGGACAAAAACGGTCCCTCTGGTTCCTCTACTCTTTGTCTCAGACCCCTTTGAGAGGATTGGGTAGACTTGGTAGGACCTCTAGAACCCTCGCTGATGGGACACATGTATAGTCTGATGAGAGTGGATTATGCAACAAGGTACCATGAGTCTTTCCCCCTGAGTGCCGCAACCACTAAGCAGGTAGCCAACAAGTTGTTGGAGCTGTCAGATTTCCCCAGGTTATGTTGACAGACCAAGGGACAAATTGTATGGCTAAACTGATGTAGGATATCATATCATAAATTTACTAGTGGTCGTCAGTTCAGACATTGGTCTACCATCCACAGACTGACGAATTGGTGGAAAGGTTTAACCCAACTCCAAAGAGTAGGTTAAGGAAGTTTGTAGATACTGAAAAGAGAACTTGGGATCAATTTCACCCCTTTCTGCTGTTTGCAGTGTGGGAAGTTCCCCAGACTTCCACAGGTTTCTCTCTATTTTAGCTCCTTTATGGCCATTAACCCTGGGGTATCATGACCTCCTTAAGGAGTCCTGGGAGGAACACCGGTCCCCTTCTAAGAATACCCTTCAATATGTCTTAGAGCTTAGGAATCACCTAGACACATGGTTGGCCATTTTGCAAAGGTGAAGCTTAGGCCAAAAAAGTCAGATGAGACATTATAACAGTAACGGTGTTTCCCCCACCCTCTGGAAGATCTGCCTATTACAGGGTGTATAGTCCTGGGTACCTGCTGGTTCACAGGATACTGAGCTTTCCACCGGTGGTATGGAGAAGACAGGACAGGCCTTTAGGGTGATGTTTAGTCCTTCTCTCTGTGGTTCAGCGCCTCTATGTATTGCAGGCTCCAGGAATGCTGAAGACAATCCCTGCAGGAGAACTCTCTGATACTCCCCCTGATAGATTGAACTCAGAGACAGGAGTATATTTTATAGACTGGACCAACTTTATTCTTCAACTCGCAACATACAGTCAGCATATACTTGACCTCTAGCCTTCAGATGGTCCCTGGACTAAACCCATGGGCTTGAGTCCTCCAGAGACGGTCCTAACTCT
This sequence comes from Ascaphus truei, assembly GCA_036426205.1. Lineage (NCBI taxonomy): Eukaryota > Metazoa > Chordata > Amphibia > Anura > Ascaphidae > Ascaphus > Ascaphus truei. The sequence continues at coordinate 67,488 of WSYH01001277.1, read as the reverse complement.
TCCCTCACCCCCTGATAGGATGAGGGGTATAGTCTTCACTCCCACTTCACTAAGGGAGGGGATGAAAAGTGGCCAGAGTCCTATTCACACTCTTCCTTGAGACAGTCTTTCTCAGGGGAGAGACAACTAACTAAATTTACATGTGCAGCCCCGTAAGTACCCTGGGAGAGGGTCCAAAAACTTAGCCCATGATTGGGCAGAATGCAGGCCTTGCTCCCCCTTGTCACTCAAGGGAGCTGCAACTGCAGGGGGAAACCCAGATAGGGCCTAACACTGCCTGCACTGATATTAGGATTTACATGCTAGGCAGAGCAGATTATTAGCCAAAACCAGACATGCCTACACTCTCCCTCTGGTGGAATATCCAATGTCCCCACTTGGAACCTGAATTTGATGTACTATTTTTCAGCTTGGAACACCTGGAACAAATGCATAACAATTGTCATAATATAATATTACAATACATACAGTTTATAACACTGTGGCATTACAGATAACTCCCATACATGGAGAACCTTTTACCCCTTCAATAATAATGCCTAGGGTCAGGCTTCTTAACTAGCCTGCCCTGATGATTGGGAACCGTAACTGAGTACACACTTTTTAAACCATACTCAGGGCGATACTCAAACCGATCCATAAAGATACCCTGTCCTATACTCCACACCTTCATGAGGTAGCACCCTATACTCGGTGCAGAATTGGGAGTAACTGCACTTAGATGACATGTACTCTCACCGCATCCCTTAACAAATCTTCCCTATGCTCCTCTATCTCCCGCATGATGGGTTCGGGGATGTAAGGGACTGCCGGTATCGTTGGACTATGGCATGGTCAGCCTGGCTAAGCTTGGTTAGTTTAAGCCTGCTGGCCTGGCCCCATAGTACCCAGAACAGTATTTTGTGTGAGGGAGTATCCTGATAAAGAATAGTTAAATTGGTAGGTTTCACTATACGTAACTTAATATCTACCGCTCTTTTCCTGATGGCCTCGGCGGTCTCTTCTAAAGAGAACTCACTTTCTACCCACCAGTGGTCTACGGTGTCCCCCTTGATTATCATGGACCTGGTCCTATTCATATAGGGGACAAAACCTTGGAACATGGGGTCACACCACTATAAGATCTTCCCTATAGGTACAGAGCTTGCTGATAAGTCAAAATCAGTGTCCATCCTAGAGGCTACCCCAGATGTCTCAGATTTGTCTGATTTCTCTCCGAAGGAAACCACACTCTCGGCCGTCAATTCCCCATCTGAATAGTCCTCAAAGTCCACCAAGTCTCTCCAGTCCTGAGAGGGTTTAGGGACTTTCTTGTTGCCCTGGGCCTGGGTAGTAACAGTCTTAGGCCTGACAACAGGTGTAGGTAGGTCAAGGGTAATAGGTAATAGGCTAACATGGCCGGTCACTGCCAGCACCTGGTGTTTCTCAGGATCCATAGGGGCCTTACACCCTCGGCCCTTTGCACGGTCATGGTGTCTTAGTAACAACAAGTCTAGTGGAGCGATACTCACCGGAGCAGACACGGTAGCATCCTCCTATGCCCCGCTGTCAGCTTGATGATAACATCAGACTCCGGTTGCACTGGACTGGTGTAGATGTATCATCCACGTTGGGAAGGAGTACCATTCAGTACCTCCTTACTGGATTCCTCCACGGGAGCCTGGGAAGAAGAAGATTCATCCTCACCGCTCCACTGAATCCTGGCAGTCACGTGATCCTCTCTGTCATGAGCTGGAGTGATGCGCCGGCCAGAGAATCACCACGGATCGCCGTCTGCTGCTGTCATCCTCGGATGTTGCTTGGGACTCGCCCCCAGGGGAAGAGGGACAGGACACTTCGCTGTCGCTGGTGGCAATCGGCAGGAAGCGGGCCTGTTCCTGCACCACAAGCGGAGGCTCGTTTACCTCCTCCCTGCGGTCCCTTTACCCGGGTAAATCTTCATTATTTGCAGGTTCAGGAACCGGGACACGCGATTCCTTTGGGGCGCCTATCCCCACGGTTGCAGTTAACACCGCACTTCTCTGGTGGAAGGCCGCCTCTTCTTTCTGTTTTGATGGAGCTGGCAGTGCCGCTTTAGGTATGGAGCTCCACACCTCAAGCACTTGGCTGTCAAGCTGGCATCTTTGCCGGGGAAGTCGCAACAGTGGCAGAGGCATTTTAAGTAGCTCTCTCTATTAACTTCAACCACCACTACTTCCTAGTAGTTTGTACTGCGTCACTTTGCATCCACTCATGGCAGGGTATAGTAAAGATCAACAGTAATGGTCGTAAGCTCTGCTCTGCTGGCTTCACCACGAGGAACTGAGGGTGTGGTAGCTCACATCCATCTCCTCCACCATTAGTGAAAGTTTCTTAGGATTGGTTAGTGCCTCCTCCCTCTGGTGGAATGAGAAGCACTGGCACAATAAGAAATGGCGTGGTCTTGGCTTTTGCTCTGAGCCACTGACAGTAGGTGGGCGCGGCTCCTGCTTTCACGCTTAGCCACTCAATTTGCAGGGCGTGGCTTAGCTTCGAATCAAGCCCTACACAACTTTTGCAAAGAAAAGCTTGCAACTTGTCAAACTTTCCACGCAGTCCTCACATTTTGGCGGGAAACTGCTTTTTTGGCAGGAAACCACTCTCTGCAGTTCTTCTGTGGCGGGAAAGTACCCCAGCTTAGAAGAAAACTCCCTCCAGTATGCTGCACTCGCTGACAGTTCAATCTAAGTACACTGTGGCTCCTTGTGCCTCAAGCTGCTAATAGCATTGTGGTAGTTCCTCAAACGTAGGTTCTGGTCACCCTGACTTTCAATATCCCCCTCCCTCGGACACTAACCCTCAATACCTTAATGCCACCCCATTGACCGTGCTACCATAGTCCCTTTCCAGAGGTTTCTGGGACCCAGGCAACCAAAACACCCCCTCCATGCATCCTACATAACAGTCCTTAGGGTGACAATGAACCAGAACAGGTTACCTCATTAGGGCAGCGCAGGCTGCAGTTCCCTGGTGGGGAAGTTGGTCCCATACTTTGATAGGCAAGAGTCCATTGGAACTACACCTGACCCCCATCCTTCTCTGCACTTAGCTTGAAAGCGTACTTTCTTTCTTTGGTTTGCTTTGCAGTAAAAACCAGTCCTGATGAGCATCTCAGCAGTGCATCCAAATGTAACGGTGTTTCCCCTACCCTCTGGGAGATCCAGCTATTACAGGGTGTGTAGTTGTCACGCTTGTGCTCGCCACAAACCAGGACCGGACCATGGGGCTGAGGTGGGGTTACATAATCACCGACCTGAGAACACGTAGTTGGATCCGGATTGTGCAGTTCGTAGTCGTACATAGCAGGGTCAGGATTGGAGAAGGTAGCATCATCGTTATTCAGGCAGGAGTTCGGCAACGGGTGGCCAGGAGCTCTCCGCTTCAAGCGTAGGAGTGTGAGTGTGGGAGTGACCTCTGCGCGAGGAGTGGACTCGGCCCATGACGCCGGTCTCTGTAGGAGGAGACAGCCGGCTGGCCGAAGAACACCGCGGGCAGCGCCGGGGAAAAACCAGTGCTTCAGCACAGGAGTCCGAAACAGGCCTTTTGCGTGGAGAGTAGCAGCAGACCTCATGAAACACAGAAACACAGGCCTCTGCATGGAGAGTAGCAGCAGGCCTCAGGTAACAACGGAAGACAGACTTCTGCGTGGAGAGTAGCAGCAGGCCTCCGGATACTCAGGAACTAGAGATGAGAACTAGAGACGTTAGTAAACAAACGAAAGCAAGCCAGGTGGCTTGTGGCAGAACACAGTAACATCCAGAGAAGGATTATGCTCGGCACTGAATCAGTGCCAAAGCCCAGCATATAAAGGGCGGCGAGCAAATCACAGAAGGGAGGTGTGTGAGCATTCCTCCAATGACGGAGCACAGGGCTGAAGCTGCAACGAGAGGCAGCACATGTGCCATTGATTGCCAGAGGGAGACTTTGTAACCTGCAGAGGTCTGCAAGGCTAGAAACATAGCCAAGAGCAGATTCCTTACAGTAGCGCTGGGTACCTGCTAGTTCACAGGATGCTGAGCTTTCTGCCGGTGGTATGGGGACGACAGGACAGGCTTTTGGGGTGATGTTTAGTCCTTCTCTCGGTGGTTTAGCAACTCCATCTCTTGCAGGCTCCAGGAATGTTGAAGACAATCCTTGCAGGAGAACTCTATGATACTCCCCCTGATAGATTGTACTCAGAGACAGGAGTATATTTTATAAACTGGAACAACTTTATTCTTCAACTCGCAACATACAGTCAGCATACACTTGGCCTCTAGCCTTCAGATGGTCCCTGGACTAAACCCATGGGCTTGTGGCCGCCAGAGCCAGTCCTAACTCTTCCCTCACCCCCTGATAGGATGAGGAGTATAGTCTTCACTCCCACTTCGCTAAGAGAGGGGTTGAAAAGTTGCCAGAGTCCTGCGCACACTCTTCCGTGAGACAGTCTCTCTCAGGGGAGAGACAACTAACTACATTTACATGTGCAGACCCTTAAGTACCATTGGGGAGGGTCTGAGGTCTGAGCCCTGGATTGGGCAGAGCACAGGCCTGTCACTCAAGGGAGCTGCTACTGCAGGGGAAAACCTGGATTGGGCTTAACACTGCTTGCACTGATATGAGGATTTACATGCTAGCAGGGTAGATTAGTAGCCAAAACCAGACATGGCTACATAACCAAAATGCTCGCATGAAGGTGTTTCAACCTGCAGACAAGGTGATGTTACTGTACTATTACCAAGTTGTGAGCGCAAACTTTTAGTGAAATGACAGGGTACATTTGAAGTACTCTGCCACACTGATGACGTGGATTACGAGATCTCTCAACCAGAGTCCAGGAAGGGTACAAAAATGTACCATGTCAATTTAATGAAACCCTGAAAAGTGCAGAATTCTCTGTTAATCCAACTGGTGGAAGATGAAAATGATCTTGGTCCTCATACTCCTCTGGAGAGAATCAATTCCCTATTGGACGCCAGTTAACCTCTGAACAGAAAAGGGATTTGTTAGAGGAATTTTAACCAATTCAGGAATGTTTTTTCCCCAAAGCAAACAAATTGGTTTCACATGTGATAGACGCATAACCTGGTGTAAAAGTACAATCTCTTCCTTGCAGGTTGCCTGAAAGCTGTAAGGCTCTTGTAGAGAAGGAGGCACAAGAAATGCTAAACCTGGGCATGATTAAGGAATCATGCAGTGAATGGTGTAATCCAAAAGTCATGGCCCCTAAACCCGATGGGAAGTTAAGGTTTTGTTTTGACCTCCCAAAGATAAATGCGGTATCCAGGTTTGATGCATTCCCAATGCCAAAAGTGAATGAATTTATTGATGCCCTTGGTACGGCGGAGTATATATCCACACTTGACTTCACAAAAGGATACAGGCACATACCTTTACAGGAGGAGTACAAGTACAAAACCACTTTCGCCACTCCAATGGGGTTATATCAATTCGTGATGATGCCATTTGGTCTGCATGCTAGCCACTTTCCAGAGACTTATGGATGTTACTGAGACCTCATAGGGCTTATTCAGCAGCCTACCTTGATGACATGTCATCTACAGTAAACACTGTCGGGCACATCTAAACAGCCTAAAAGCTGTCCTCAGGTAGGGCTTAGAGCCGACCCTAAGAAATTTGCCTTAGGTAAGGAAAAAACAAAATACTTAGGTTATGTCGTAGGAGGTGATAAAGTAAGGCCACAAACCAGTAAGGGAGCTGCCCTGAAAGAAGTTCTGACCCCATGAACAAAACCGCAGGTGTGCTCTCTGTTGAACTAAGCAGGATACTATCGGCGGTTCATTCCCACAGTAATTACTCTGAAATTATGGCACCCCTAACAAACCTTGCAAAAAATGTGCACCTACACAAGTGGTATGGTCTAGAAAGTCCCAGAGAGCCTTTAGGCAGTAAAAAGGTGTCTTTCAGATTTTCCCGTCCTTAGAAGCCCAGATTTTAATAAACCTTTTCTCATACAGACTGATGCATCAGAGAGAGTACTGGGGAAAGTTCTATCAGAAAGTTTGAGGGGTTTGCATACCCGGTCCTTTCCCTGAGAAGGAAATTGATCCCGATCCAAAAATACTACTCCGTGATTGTAAAGGAGTGCTTCGCAGTGAAGGGGGCAATTGAGTCGGGAATCCATTATACACTGGTGGCCGATCACGCTTCATTAAAATGGTTAAACGGCTAAAGGCTGGCGCTAAAAAGGTTGCAAGATGCATATAAGCATTTTTTCGGCACAGATATTGATACCGGAGGCCGGCACCCCATATGGCCTAGTAGGTGAAGTACGGGAGCGCAAGCAATGTTGAAGAAAACAAAAATGATATACTCATTAGTATAATGGGAGAACTGGCAAATAAATTTAGACAGCTCAAAAACTGGTAGTCCTACCACAGTTATCACAAATGTACTAGAGCTTATGCAACTCTCTTAACACAGCATACATGCATGCCACATCACTCTTAAATGCTGAGGGAACTACAAATACAAAAAAAAAGACTCACACAGCCCTGTGTAAGTCTGTGCCCCAAAAGGTATCTGTCACTACTTCTGACGGTCCCGTCCCTCTGTATGGGTGGATCCTCGGGGTACAGTGCCCGTATGGATGACAAATATCCAGATCATGCGATTAAAACAGGGTATTTATTAAATCAAATGTAAGTGCTACAAAGAACACACATGTATACAAAGAACAGTGGGTGCTCCTGGCTGCTCCGGGCTGCGTCTCACTTAGATTCCTCTGCTAGCCGCGTCCAGTGTGCAAGGCTGGAGTGTGGTATTGACGGAACACTACGGAGGCCGGCAGGAGTCAAAAAGGTACACGTTACCAGAACAATGCGTTTCGCACCTCCCAGTGCTTCGTCAGGTTCAGTAACGTGTACTGTGGTCAAGTGGTCTGTTAAATATCCTCCTCCTGCGTGGTATATACAGAAATGTTTGGAAACAGTGTGAGTCAGGAGTTTGGTGGTGCAACCCACACACTGGAGCCCACATGGGCACTGTAGCATGTACACAACATATGTAGTGTCAGTTTATGAAATGCTTTATTTCAAAGCTTTCACCAGTGGTGTTTGATTTGAACTGCATTTTTACACTGGAACCCTGCAAGTATTGCATTTGTAGAAGTCCTTGGTGCCCGAGAGCCAATTGCAAGATGTTTGAGTATCTTTTTTCTTGAAGACGCTGGATGCTAATTGGCTTTTGATATTCCCCGCCTTTCTGAAAATTACCCTCCAGCGTTCTGGCACATGCCCTTATAGTATAGGATCTTGTAATACTAGGTGCCAGTGTTTCTGAATAATTATCTTAATTCTTTCGGAGTCTCTATTATATTGCGTAATGAACAGGACCTCATAGCTGGTGACAGGTGGCTTAGTTTTGGACTAAGGCTTGTTTTCTCAATGTCTGCTTCCAATTTAGTCCTGTCATACCTCCTCTCTACGAATCTATTCTTCAAGATTTCTGATTGTGCCTCAAATACAGCCCAATTGGTACAGTTCCGGCGTACATTGTTCCATGGGTATGTTCGCAATCCATTTTGGATGATGGCAACTGGATTTTTGTAAATAATTGTTACAATCGACTTTCTTGAAATACTGTACGTCTTTATCTTTAGTTGGTTCTCTTCGTAAGATTAAGAAAGTCAATTGTCTCTCGGGTATATTGTGACTTAAAAAATAGTTTGAGTGTGTTGCTATTGATATAGTTTAGAAAGCTGTCTAACTCATACTCCTCCCCTTGCCATATGAAAAGCATGTCATCAATGTACCGTCGCCAGAGGACCAGGTTTGCGCCAAATGGGTGATCAGACTATATAGTGTCTAATTCCCAAATCGCCATGAATATGTTCGTGTAGCTTGGCGCAAACCTGGGCTCCATAACAGTCCCACACTTTTGCAAATAGTGCGTGCCGTTTAACCAGAAAGCATTGTAGTTGAGTACAAAACCCAATGCTTTCAAGCAAAAATACCCTCTGTACAGCCGGCATATCTGGATCAGTTTCTAGTGTTCTCTTTATAGCTTCACACCCATCGTCATGACTAATCACCGTGTACAGACTAGACAGGTCGCACGTGACCAGGATGTATTTATTTTTCCACTGGATGTCCACTAAAATCTTCAATACCTGTGTGGTGTCTCTGAGATTGGATCTCATCACTGTCACATATCCCTGTAGGAACACATCGATGTATTCTGAGAGATTGGACGTGAGAGACCATATCACAGAGATTATGGGTCTTCCTGGTGGACTAATGGGATTCTTGTGGATTTTGGGCAAGTATTAAAAAATTGCCATCCCCGGGTGCGCAATGTGCAAATACTCATATTCTTTATCGTCTAGGATCCCCAAATGTTTACCCTTTGTAAGGAAAAGGGAAAGGTCTTCCTTAAATTTGGCTGTGGGATTGATGGTCAAACATTCATATGTATTGCTATCAGAAATAATTCTATTCGCCTCCCTCAGATAGTGTGCCGTATTCAATAGCACCACTCCTCCCCCCTTATCTGCCTTTTTAGTCATAATGTTTCTGTCATCTGCAAGTGATTTCAGTGACTCCTTCTCCTTTCTACTTAAATTATTAGTGAATTTAAAATGTGTTTTGCTCATCTGTTCCAGATCATCTTGTATTGATTTCTGGAAGACTTCTAAAAAATGCCCTTTTGACCCACTCGGGTAGAACTTTGATTTATTTTTCAGAGCCGAATGTTTAAAAATATCAGTTTCTGTTCTTCCGGAATTTCCTCCTGGAGTGCCATTAATAAGATTATTCTCCCTATTAAGGGCATCTTTGTGAATAAAAAATATTTTAATTGTCAACTGTCTGATAAATTTGTTCGCATCTATAAAAAGATTAAAACCGCTGGTTCCAGCAATTGGGGCAAAATTAAGACCTCTTGAAATAAGGTTGGTCTCTGGGTGTTAAAATGTTATCACTAATATTAAAAATACTCTTTATTGATTCATGTGTCTTTTCAGTCGCTAATTTTCTCCCTCCCTTTTTCCTCTAGAGGTCTTTTTTTGTTTCTTATTCCTGACCTCTCTGGTTCTCCTGTATCCTGTAGGATTGAGAATCTATTCTGTGTGTGAATTGGGGTGGGGGGGACTGGGAGGAGCCTGCTCTAAAAAAGTAGAGGACGATCATGTGGTGTGTTTATTGCGTGACATTTTGTCCCAAGGTTGCCCCCCATTTTGTGTTTGGCTACGTTCCCTTCTTGTGACAAGTCTCTCTCTCGAGTGCCTGTGTTGCCTTTTGGGACTTCTATGTCTTTCATCATTGGACCTAGCATGGTCTCTCCTCCTTTCCTCAATAGCCTTGGATCTGTACTGTCTTTCCCATTCTCTTACACTCTCCCTGGCATTCCTGCTTTCCCTGTCAATCCTGCCTTAATCCCCCCGGCCATATGGTTTACGGTCGTGGGTATCATGGCTCCTGACCTGGGGGACTGATCTTATGGGGGATTAACGCCTTTCCTCCGGACGAGTGTGATTCTCCCTTGCCTCCTGTTTTGGTTCTTTCTTAAAATCTCTTTGATCTCCCGTAAAGGAAACTTGTTTATTTCTATTAGTAGAATAGGCCTGTATCTCAGGAAGCAGGGGGTCCCCAAGGCTGAAATCAATGCGGTTCAGCTCAGGAGACCCCTTGCTCATATACACTATAAGTAAAAATAAAATGAAAGCAGCTTAATTACTTTAGCGGATAGCCGCTACGGTAATGATTTTTTTTTTGGAGTGGGGGGGGGGTGCGGGGGGGGGGGGGTTAATACTAGTGTATGTGAGCAGGGGGTGTCCTGAGCAGAGAGTGCAGAGGGGTTCTGGGGCTCAAGAGGTAAGTAACAGAGAAATATTTCGCAATTCGTTGGCAGGTATTCCCTTCCAGCCCAAAATAATGTCTTGAGTGTAGAGAGGTAATACATTCATAGGCTAATTGTATGGAGATAGCATTATTCCTGATTCACTCTCCCTGAGAGCAGCAGTCCCAGGTTAAATGTGTGACTCAAAGTGTTCTCCTAAGCCTTTAAAGGTAACATATAACAATCCCCCGTTTCTTCATACAAATCCACAATTAGGAGAGGAAACTCACTGTTCTGCATGTGTGTTCCTATGCAGCTGGTGGGTGGTTGGAATCATCCACCAAAAATGCACAGAAGTAGATAGAGGGTTGCAACACACCACCAGAGCAATAAACAAGGTCAAGAGGGTGACTCCAACAAAATTACAAATGTATTTGATCATTAAAATTAGGTAGAACAGGCAAAAATGTTTTGTTCAAGGACCTTGACAAAGCGCTTGTCACATGAAACATATTGGCTCATTTTACCTAATTTTTATGATCAAATAAATTTGTCATTTTTGTGGAGTCACGCTCTTTACCTTGTTTGTTGCTCTGGTGGTGCGATGCAACCCTCAATCTAGGTCTCCTGAGCTTAAAAGCGTTGATTTCAGCTTCGGGGACCCCCTAATTCCTGAGATACAGGCCCCATTATGGGTGCCGGTATTCCCCTGCAGGATTTAAATCCCCTGGTCACGTGACGCAGGAGATTTAAAAGCACAGGGGATACCGGCACCCCATACTGGGGTCTGTATCTCAGGAAGTAGGGTGTCAGGATCCGTGATCCACAACGTGCTCGTGGCACCTGGTGCTTACCCCAATCCGTTATTGGGTCTCCCGCTCCTCCCGTCAACCGTGACACTCCTCCTATGACCAGCCGCCATGCTATGGGCGCACGAGCATCCCACGTGGAGGTAAATACACTTCCCTCTGGTACCGCCTCCAGACTCCACCCAGGCAGCGACATCATTGGCACGCAGCACGCACATGCGGTGCTCGGTCAGCGCGGGCATGAGTCGCGTCATCTGGCATCATCAGGGATTCTTCACACACCTGTCTTCTGCACCCAAATTACCAGTCACGGTCAGCCTTATTGATGCACCTCCTCCTGTCTGGAACCTCATTGGTACCTCTCTCCTATATATGCTCAGCCGGCCCACTAGCAAATCGGCTGAGCATAAACATTCCAATGTGCAAAGTGTTCACTGCTACACTTCCCTCCACAGTCTTGTCTTGTACGGTTCCTAGCTTCTCTGTTCCTGACCCCGGCTATTCTTCTGGACTCCGCTCTTCTATGCTCCTGACCCCGGCTACCAACGACGATCCGCACCTCTCCAATCCCTACCTCGGCAAAGTACCACGACGATCCGCACCTCTCCAATCCAGACCACGGCTAAGTACCTTCAACGATCCACACCTCTCCAACCCCGACCTCGGCAAGTACCTCTAACAATCCATACCTCTCTAACCCCATCCCGGCTACCTCAACCACTCTACATTCCAGACACGCCCAGGCAGTTGGTGTTTATATATATATCCCCACCTCGGCCTCATGGTCACGCCTTTTAGTGGTGAGCACTCTGTTACATAGGAGTCCCCGAGGCTGAATTAATGCAGTTTAGCTCAAGAGACCCCCTGCTCCCACACCCTAGAATTAAAATTAATATTGAAACTGCACAAACTCCTTTAAGATCCGTGCATGGCACCATAGAGTCTCCATGCAGCTCTTCCAGGCTCCAGTTTCAACTATCAGTTGCCGCTCGATAGGATTATAGCACGAGCACTTAAAAAAATAACAAGTCATTCGATACTGCTTTTTTTTATCGAACTTTAAAAAACTTGGATTTTTTTCTTAGTGAAAAGTGCACAGCCCTGTTATGGACTGTTTAGCTGGACTGTTCTAAGCTGGGCTTTTTTTTGTTACTTTATACCCATGCTGAAGGAAGCTCTTTTTGTGTTCTATGCTTTTGTGGCTGAATAAACAATCTTAACCCACGTGTTGCTGTGTTGTCCCAGCAACACCATCTATAAACCCTCCCAGATTATTAGTCCTGGACATCCTGCATAAATGTTCTACTGTACGTTTAAGTGCTTCTAGGTCTTTCTCTCAATGTTCTTGTTTAGTTTTACCTGAAATTAGTTCACTTCCTCTCGACAAAATGTATGTGTATTATTAGTCCCAACTATACTTTCCTGCACACTCAACAGCTCTTTCTGTATATTCTCAATGATCAAAATAATATTGTCAAAATAATAATTTTTTCAAATTCTCACAATTCTCCTTATTCTCACTGTATATTTTTAGATGTAGATTAACTCTAAGTTCTCTCATTATCTATTTGACTGTAATATTCTGCCATGTTATCCATGTACTGTAGCTCTAAATTTGTGTTCTCGAGGTCCTTTTCCAACCCTCTCATGGAATTATCAGTCTCCTGTGTTGTGAGAAAATCCCTCTGTCCTGTATAAATGTGGCTATCACTATACAAAAAGCTATCATTATTTGTTTCTGATTGTGTTCCGATATTAAGAAATTACATTAATTGGAAACATTTTAATAAAATGCTAAGAATTTAGAATATATAGGAAATACAGCCAAAAAACAGATCCAATGGTGCAAAACATTTTAATCGCATGGCTTACAGTATATTGTAAAAGCCAACTCACATTAAAAGACTTTTAAAGGAGAGGCGCATGCGCGGCAGCTGGCTGAATGAGAGCTTAAGGTGGAGGCTCCGCTCTAGCCAGCACTTTAGTAGCAAATAAAAGCACTTCACACAGCCTGACAGTATTCCCAGGACGGAGCAAAAGTGCTCGGAAAAAGCAGGGATGGCTAAAAGACCTAAAGCAAAGAAAGCGGCGTCTCCCCTGGTCAGATATTTTCGAAAAGGAGATTTGGTGCGAGAGGAGATCCCTGAGATGCCGGTACAACATGGCGGTGGGGAATCTCAAGAAGAATCGGATGCGGCAGGGGAGAGACCAGAAAATTCCAGAGGAAGGTAGGTGATGACCCATGACGACATGGGGGACTTCTGCAGGGAAATAAAAAACGTTTTTCCATAAAGAACTGTCGGACCTCAGGAAAGATATCACTGGCATCGGAGAGTGCACGGACTCGTTGGAGAGGAGGATGGACACCGCGGCTAAGTCACAGCAATCTACGGAACGGCAGGTCGCCCAGCTGTCAAATGTGGTCTCGGAGCGGCTGAATAAGCAGGAAGACTCTGAGAAATGCGACTGCTGAAATAATATAAAAGTGCGGGGGGTACTGGAGTCAGTGGCAGACACGAAGGACTTTATGTCAAAATGGCTGACAAGCCTCATAGCAGATATGTCTGAGCGGAACCTACTGTTAGATAGGTGCCACAGGGCACTCCGATCGAAACCACAAAAAGGAGACCCCCTTGAGACATAATAGCAAGGTTTCACCATTTTGCCACAAAAGACAAAGTCTGCCGAATATCCAGAGCCTCCCCGCGTATGGAGTTTGAAGGGATTAAGCTCCAGATATTGCAAGACATCTCCCCCACTACACTGGCAAAGAGGAGGGGATTGGCCCCAATCACCAGAATCTTAAGAGATAATGGCGTTAAATATAGGTGGATTTTTCCATTTGGTCTCCTTGGTCTTAAAAATGTGTCAGCCGTGACGCTGAGACACCCGGTCGATGGAGCTGCCTTCCTGAGGAGACTGAAGCTAGGAGACAAAGCTGACACTAACCTGGATCCTGGAGAACGTCCTGTCGCGGAGCCAGCCTGGAAGGAAGTGAGAGGCTCATCACGAGGTGCATCGAGGGACAAATCCCCCAGAATCCTGCGAGAAGGACGTCTGGAGGTTTAAAGGGACCCGGCCAGGAACTTTGCTGTGCGGACAGTATACATCTGACCTCGGTGTGGCGCCATTTCCCTGCTGTGGACAGGCATGCTCCCACAGCGACGGAGCTCCCTGTTCTGGTGGCCATCTTGGACTGCGGCAGTGATGGTCTGATCAGGGGACATCTGCGCATGCGCAGGGATGGTCCAATAGCAAGATGGACAGAGCAGCCAAATTAAATTTCACAAGCGCGGGCTTATGACGGAGAGCCGGGGGGACAGGGAAAATGGAGGCATGAAGTGCGGAGAGGCCCCTGGAACGTCGGGAGGGAAGGAGGCAAGGCCCATGGGAGGTAGAGGTCAGGGTAAAGCAGAACTGCTGGAGTTAGAGAAGTTACAGAGGTAGGATAGAGAGTTAGATACAGGTATAGATATAGAGTCAGATAGAGTTAGATAGGGATGAATAAGATAAGTAGGCGGCATAAGTTGGATAAGATATAGGAAATAAGATATAGGGTTAAGGATATAGGGATAGGTTAAGAAGTTAGATACTTAGTTACCCTAAGGATAAGCAGGATAAGAAATGGCTGGAATTTGATAGGATACAGAGTTAGATAGGATACAGAGTTAGATATAGAGATAGATATAGAATTAGTTAAGGTTAGATAGAGAGGAATAAGATGAATAGGATGAACAAGAAATAGGGAATAAATTATAGGGGTAAGGATATAGGGATAGGTTAAGACGTAATTAGAAAGTTAGATGTACATAGTTAACAGGATAAGACTAGCGGGATAACCGGGATCAAGAGATCAGGGTAGAGCAAGACGCTAGGCCTGGATAGGCATATTTAGAGCTTGAAAAACTCAATCTAGAAACAGAACTGTCTGTAACAGAATAAGTACCCTCAGGTTGCTGCTTGTACTGTTTTAATTTACCAGATGATGGGTGTGAATTATGGCTGGATGTATGATGTCATGGTACTGTGAGGATGTATGAGGTTAGGAGGATGTACGATGCCATGAGAGTGTGAGGTATGATGATATGAGGTTGAGGATGACGCTATGATGTTATGATGTTATGATGTAATAAAGATATGATGTTAGGATGTTAGGCTGTAGGAGGCTAGGAGGATGGTATAATGTTATGTTGTTAAGAGGTTAAGATTGTAGGATAGTATGATATATGAGGTTATGTTAAGTTACATGTGTTAAGTTAAGTTAGGATGTTAAGATGATGCTATGCGGATGATATGATGTTATGAGGTTGAGGATATGGTGTTGGGATGAAAGAAGTGAGGATGAGGTTATGTGTTTACGATGTGAAGATGTTATGATACTACAATGAGGTGATATAGGAGGTTATGTTAAATTAAGTATGTTAAGTTAAGTTAAATATGTTCCCGTGCATACCACACGAACTGGACACGGGCTGTGAACATTTGCAGAAGTGCCGGCAGAGTTTTAGCCGCAGTCGTTCGCTGGCCTCCACTATGAGTGTTCGGGCACACGCTTGACCACCCACCAAAGTCCTTTGGGAGGCTAAACCCCGGGCCGTCACGAACGACTGGTCGCCCACTGTTAGGGCACCAGTCTTTAGCCATTTATCAAAGGCAAGGGAGCCAGGCATGTCCTGGACATCGGTTGGTTCCCCAGTTAAGTTTCCCCTCAGTGTCTTGTCTTCCCCTCCCCCTTTCCCCTCTTTTCCCCTTATAGGCCGACTCGCCACGGGGTGGTACCCCAACCCAGCAGAGAGATCCTCTGAGGTGACTGCAAGAACAGGTAGGATAATCAACATAATAATATGGCCTTAGTAGTCTTATCATATAACATTAAAGGATTTAACTGTCCAAAGAAACACAGGGTGGCTCTAGCAGACTACAAGCGGAAGAAGGCAGATGTGATCATGCTGCAAGAGAAGCATTTTAGTGTCAGGAGCCACCCTGGGTTTATAGATAAACATTACCGACAATTATACATATCCTCAGCCACAGAGAAAAAGAGAGGGGTGTAAATCCTAATAAATAACAAACTCCCACTCCTCGTAGAGACAGTAAAAAGAGACTCGGAGGGTAGATTCTTGCTGCTAGTAGGTTCCATAAACCAGCAACCCATCTCCTTGGCCACAGTGTATGCACCGTGTGAACAAGACCCCCTCTTTTTTAGCAAGATCTTCCGGACACACGGAAGACTGGCCAAGGGAGCTATAATTATGGGGGCGACTTTAATACGGTATTAAACGCCCGTATAGATAGATCAGACCCCTTGAGGGCAAAGAGCTCAGAAAAGTCATCTACTCTAGCTAAGTGTTTAAAAGATAACTAGCTGGTGGACATATGGCGGGAACTTCACCCACTAGATAGGGAGTATACTTTCTACTCTAACCCCCACAACACATATAGCAGAATCGATCACCTCTTTGTCTCTAGTAGACTGGTTCCATGGATCTCCCAGGCTGGGATCCACGATATTTCGTGGTCTGATCACGCACCTATAGAGCTACGGTGCACCCAAATTAGTCTAGATAAACCGGGAGCAATCTGGAAGCTCAATGAGTCCCTCATTAAAATCCCAGAAATATGAAATACGGTGAGTGGAGAGATAGATCAGTTCTTTAGAGAGAATTTGGGAAGTGTAGAGTCACCCTTGACCCTCTGGGAGGCACACAAAGCAACATTAAGAGGAGAAAAAGGGAGCAAAATAAAAAAATCCTTGAACTACAGTCCAGGTTGGGAGTTCTCTCCTCTCAGTATAAACAGAGCCAGGATCAAGAAGCCCTTAGAAAAATGAAAGACACCCAAATAGAACTGAACCTCCTCCTAACCTCCCAGGCAGAGAAATCATTGAGCTGGACAAAGGAAATTTTATGAAAAGACAAACAAGCCAGATACCATGCGAGCTTGGCTATTAATAGAGAGAATCCACAACTTCAACATTCAGGCTATTAGACTGCAATCGGGGGGGACCTCCGCCAATCCGAAAACAATAGTGGGGAATTAAAAAAGTTCTATGAAAAGCTTTGCGATGGGAATAAAGTGGCACATAATAATCCTATTAAGAAAGCGATGAAGGACTTCCTTCAGAGCGCGGGCCTTCCCAGGCTGAGCGGCTTGGATGGAGAAGTGTTGGAGAGAGACTTCTCCTTAGAGGAGATATCTGAGGTCATTAAGGATCTAAAACCCTCTAAAGCCCCGGGACATGATGGTTTCTCGAATTTATATTATAAATAATTTACTAAACAGCTGGCTCCCCATCTCCTCCGTATGTTCAATGCGGTACTGGCGGGGACCCCTTTCCCGGAACACATGCTCCAAGCGTCTATATCCATAATCCATAAACAGGGAAAAGATCTGTTGGACTGCAAGAGCTACAGGCCAATTTCCCTTATAAACACTGATGTGAAGATATATGCGAAATTACTGGCCAATACACTACCGACACACTTAATCCGAGCAGGGCTAGTTCCGCAAGCCGGGGGATGCCTCGGCTTGCTAGCCCCACTCCCTCGCGCGGTCACGCGTCATCGGGTGCCAGCGCCCCCTGCACGCGCATCCAGGGCTCCCCGAGGGAGCCCTGGTGTCCCGCGATGTGGGGGACGGCGGCAGGGGGTTCCGGGGGAACCGGCGGACCCGGCAGCGGGAGGGAGAGCGCCCCGATCGGAGGGCGCTCTTCCGCTGCTTCGGTGCGCGCCCGGCACCCTCCGGCGCGCGCCAGGTTACTGCTGCGGCCGAGAACGGGCAAATGCTCGAATAAACTCGGCCGCAGCAGTAGATTGAGTGTCATCCTGCCCAGGCTAATACACCCAGATCAAGTCGGTTTCAGTAAGGATCGGCAAGCTGCAGACAACACCCAACGGATTAATGATCTGATAGAGATAGTCAATTCAAGATCAATACCGGTTATGGTGCTAAGCCTGGATGCCGAAAAGGCATTTGACAGGATATACTGGCCCTATTTAGAAGCTACGCTTGGAGCGTTTGGGTTTGAAGGGAAATTGATAAAAGCTATTTTTGCATTATATTCGGGACCATCGGCAAGGGTTACCCACCAGGGTTTCCCTTCGGATCCCTTCAAAATAAAAAGCGGTACGAGACAGGGCTGCCCGCTTTCCCCCCTCCTCTTTGCGTTATGTACGGAGCCTCTAGCAGCCCAGATCCGCACTAGCAAAGACATAGAGGGCATCACATTGGGGAATCAGGCGCATAAGGTTGCACTGTATGCGGATGACGTTTTCCTGACAGTCTCAAAGCCCCTCACTTCTTTACCTAATCTGTTTGACTTATTGGGAAAGTTCAATAGGATTTCAGGTTTCAAAATAAACCAGGCAAAGTCGGAAGCACTCAACATCAGCCTTCCTAAGCAAGTAGAAAAGCTGATTGAGATCAATTTTCAATATATCAAGTACCTGGGAGTTCATATCACCAGGGACTACAAAAGTGTTTATGGTGCAAATTACTCAAAAGTAATCCAAACATTAAGAGAGGACATTGGCAAATGGGCCGACAAACGGATCTCATTGATAGGTAAAATATATAGTATCAAGATGGATCTGTTACCTCGCCTGCTATACCTTTTCCAAACTCTACCAGTGCCACTCAGACTGAAGGACCTCCTCTCGCTTCATTCTGCAATATCCAAATTTATTTGGAACGGTAGGAAGGCCAGAATTAAGAAGCAGATTCTGATGAGACAAGTGGGTAATATGGGGTCTAGCGGTACCTTGCGTGTTACACTACTATAAGGCGGCTCAATTATGCCAGATCGTCCAATGGCACTCTGACCCAAATTCGAAAAGATGGCTTGCATTGGAAAAAGAAGCTTGTTCCCCATTGGAATTAAGCAACCTAATTTGGCTTCCCAAAACGGCAAGAAGGAATGCCACATTGCCGCTATACTCAGTAGCGAATTCTTACTTCATCTGGGATGCAACAAAATTCAGGTGCTCACTGACACCCAAGAATTCGTTGATGACCCCACTTTGGGGCAACCAGTGGTTTGCTCCAGGTTTAAATAGCGCTGACTTTTGTAACTGGAAACAGAAAGGAGTTTGCAGACTCAAAGATCTGGAGGGTCGTAGGGGCATCCAAACATTTGAACAAATTAGAGCTGATAAATTTGTAGCCCAAACCGACTTCTATAAGTACTGTATCTCCAGATCAGAGCGTTGTTTCAGAAGGTGAATCCAAAGTCAAACTTGACCAATTTTGAAAAGCTCTGTCGGAATGGGACAAACACTAAGGGACTTACATCGCAGATGTACAGAGAAGTGATCGGTTCTGGCCCCGAAGTTACAGAAAAGTTACAATACATGATACAGTGGGAGACGGATCTGGGAGAGACCCTAGACACAGAGACCTCGTCAAAGATAGTGGGAGCCACTGCAAAGAGTTCCATATGCACGACATTAAAGGAGAACGCATATAAGGTTCTAATGAGGTGGTACCTCACCCCGCTAAAATGATCTAAATTCCTGCCAGGTTACTCCCCATTGTGCCCCAAGCAATGCGGAGAGCAGGCAGACTTGTTACATATGCTGTGGTCCTGCCCCCAAGTAGCCCGGACTTGGAACGACATACGAGATTGGCTTATAAGGATCCTTGGCATCCAAATTCCGCTAGACCCTGGCTATTCTTACTGAATAGACCAGTGGAGGGTCTATCCAAAAGCATGAACAAACTTATAGCGCACGTCGCTATAGCGGTGAGAGGGGAGATCGCAGCAATATGGAAACAGAACACAATTCCTTCCATCACAAAAATTCATTGAGGTGTACTGCTACCCCAATTAACCAATGCTGCAGAGTTAATTCCACTTGATTAGTAAGCATGTGTTGCTATATCCGGAAGAACAGCTATACACAGGAGCATGTAAGCAAATGAACCCCTAGTTGGAACGTGGTTCTGGCGTTGCTGTAAAGGGTTGTCTGTGAGATCTCATGAAACCCACCCAGACCCCATTACAGCCTCGCAACTACATGACCCACGAACCTGGGGATGCTCCAAGAGTAATGAAATGAATAAATAACTCACTTTGTCTTCTTTTTTGATCCGGCTTTTAGTTCTTGCGTGCACCAGGCTGAGAGGGAATGCAGATAGAAAGACCTCACCGAGGAGGATTAACAGCGGGCATGGCCGTGCAACAGATGACAAAGGCTGGGCTGCACAAAAAAATCTTTATTCTGTCATGGAGGTTTAAAAAAGAGAGAGGGGAAAGCACCCTCCGCAACTCTTATGCGTTTCACTCAAAGGGCTTTATCAAAGAGTTTTTTTTTTAACGCGTTTCACCCAAAGGGCTTTATCAAAGAGTGAGAAATACTTGCTACCGTGGATCCTAAAGTAGTGAATACACCCGGAAGTGACATCACTCTCCTGGTTCCTGCTGATCACCCATGATGTAAACGGGGGTATGCACACCTGATGATAAAGCCCTTTGGGTGAAACGCGTAAGAGTTGCGGGGGGTGCTTTCTCCTCTCTCTTTTTTAAACCTCCATGACAGAATAAAGATTTTTTTGCGCAGCCCAGCCTTTGTCATCTGTTGCACGGCCGTGCCCGCTGTTATTCCTCTTTGGTGAGGTCTTTCCATCACAAAAATTCGGCACAAGATTTGGTATATATGCCTGATGGAAAAATTGACGAGTTTAGTTAATGATACTGGCGCAAATTTTCTACTAAAGGTCTGGTCGCCCTGGTTGGCACAGACAGATATCCCCGGGGTAGAGAGGGCCACAATTTGGCTCTGATAAGTATAAGTGCATTCTCCTTTGATGGTGTTGAGCTACGCGGACAGAAATTGGCCCAGAAACATAGAAATTAGTTACTCAGTGGGAACCAAGAGGATCTCTCGCCCACGCGGTTTGAACCGTGTGATTCTGAAGTTAACCTAGAAACGACGCAGATGTTAAGGCGGCCTCCCCTACCCTACCCCCCCCCTACCCCCTTGTCTTATCCCCAATGTGTCATTCACCCTTTTCTTTGTTACCACTCATTGTTCTTATTATGTTACCGTTATGATATGTTTGGAAAATGGCCTCATGTACAGACCAATGTATATATATTGTCTGGAAGTAATGTATGTTGAAATCTGTGTATAGGACCAATAAAAACTTATGTTATAAAAAAAAGACTTTTAAAAACACGTCACATCTACCGGTGTGGTGTCTCTAACTACTCTAGATTCTCCGATAATTTGTCACACTGTCCCACTTCAAATCTCAAATGAACAACGAGATTAGCATTACAATGATAGGAAATAAGTTTTTGGGGGTGCTTAAAGACATCTACATGACCCAAATTATTGAGGAACCAACTAGGAGAGGGACAATACTGGATTTGGTAATATCAAACAATATTAGAAGTAATTTTCAAGTCCGGGAACATTTGAGTAACAGTGATCAGAACATGGTATCATTTGAAATAAATGATCAAAAACCATATTACTTGGGTTCAACAAAGACTTTAAACTTTAGAAAGGACTAATCTACAAGGAATACATTGGGATGATAATTTTTTAGGGAAAAATGTCAGTCTGTAAAACATTGTTAGAAAAGCACACTTATCTGTGTATACCCTTGAGTAATAAATTTAAAAGAAACAAGTCTAAACCAATGTGGCTAAATAAACAGGTAAGGGAGTAAATGGAAAAGAAGAGGCAGACATTTAGGTTCTTAAAGTCAGAAGGGGCAGAGACATCATGTTAGAATTATAAGGAATGTAACAAAAATTGCAAAATGGCAGTGACATTAGCAAAAATGGATAAAGAAAAAAGGATTGCAATAAGATCAACACAAAAAAGTTATTTAAGTACCTAAATAAAAAAATTATATAAAAGAAAATATAGGACCCTTTCTGTGTGAGATGGACGGGCAAATTATTGGAGATAAGGAAAAAGCAGAGGTACAGTATTAAACAAATGATTTGCTTATGTATTTAGCAAGGAATAATCAACTGCAATAGTAGTACTATACACTCAGGTTTTCATAGAGAGCAAAGTCTCCATCTTTGCTGATGACACTACAATAAATTGTGTAAGGTAGTAGTATCAGAGCAGGAGGTAATTTCTGTCCATAAGGACTAGGATAGGCTGGAAACTTGGGCAGGTATATGGCAGATGAGGTTTAATACAAATAAATGTAAGGTTATGCATTTGGGAAACAAGAATAAACCGGCAATTGGGATAAATTAGGGGAATCCTTGATGGAGAAAGATTTAGGAGTGCTTGTAGACAGCAATTTTAGCAATAGTGACAAAAGTCATGCAGTAACTGCAAAGGCAAACAAGACCTTATCTTGCATTAAACGGGCAATAGATGGAAGGGAAGTAAACATAATTATGCCCCTTTATAAAGCATTAGTAAGACCACTCCTTTAATATGGAGTAAAATTTTGGAGGGCACCACTCCTTATAAAAGACATTAGGGAACTAGAGAAAGTGCTGAGAAGAGCCAACAAATTAATAAAGGGGATATAATCTGACTTTTGAGCAGAGGCTAGCTACTGTAAATTAGATTTGTTTAGAAAAGAGGCATTTAAGAGGTGATATGATAACTGTATATAAATATATTCAGGGACAATACAAGGAGCTTTCAAAATAACTATTTATCCCAAGGGTAGTACAAAGGACACTGGGTCATCCCTTAAGTTTGGAGGGAAGCAGATTTCTCCAGCAACAAAGGAAATGATTCTTTAAAGTAAGGGCAGTTAAAATGTTGAATTCATTACCCATGGAGACTGTGCTGGCAGATACAATAAATATCTTCAAAAAAAGTTGGACATCTTTTTAGAAAGGAAAGGTATACAGGGATATACCAAATAAGTAAAAATGGAAAGATGTGGATCCAGGGTGTAATCTGATTGCCAATATTTGGAGTCAGGAAGGAAACATTTTTCCCATTATGAGATATCATTAGATGATATTTCACTGGTGTTTTTTGTTTGCCATCCTCTTGATCAATAAACTTACAGTACAAAAATAGGATAACGTATCTGTCGTTTTCATTTAGCATAGGTTCAACTGGATGGATGGATTTTTTCAACCTCAACTATGTAACTAAATCAGCATCTCTGTCAGTCTTGATTCCAGGGACTGTGGACTCTGTCCTCCGCTGTGTTTCACAGATCGGTTTGCCGTCAATCTGAAACTTAGTGCATATGAACCAGAAAGACTAGAAGGGGACAAAGAGGAAGAAGAGGAGAACAGAAATACATGTCTGATAAAAGCCCAAACAAACCTATAAATATTTTAAACTTATCAAAAAATTAAATATTACTTTAGAACTTGCTGGACATTACTAGTAGCATTAATTGCTTTATGTAATATTTGACCCTTTTTATGCCCCTCTGCAGGTACAAAAAGTAAGGAACCTGTAAGGGGGGCATATAAGGGGTTTTATATATATATATATATATATATATATATATATATATATATCACCCACACTATATATGCGATTGGGTGGGGTGGAATACCCGTTACACTTGCAATGTCAGGATGCCAGAGTTTGGATAGTAATGTCCGTGTGCCAGAGTTCAGGGATAATAGAGAGCAGCGTGGTGATGTCCGTAAGCCAGTGTTCAAGGATTGGATAAGGCAGCGTAGTCGTATCCGAATGCAGGGTTCAAGGGCAGGAGAAAGCAGAGTAGTCCAATTCAAAGCAGAGTTCAAGCCAGGGAGATCCAAAGGTAAACAGGGACAGGAACCAGCGCTGAAACAGATAGGAGAGCCAAGCATAGAGACTGCACACACAGGGGTCACAAGAAGCTATGCAGAACAATGAGCTAGAGGACAGACAGGGATTATAAAGGAGGGAGCACCAATGGGAGAGGAAGGAGGAGCAGAGGGTTGCAGGGATAGGTCAGAAAGAGCAAGGGAGGAGACAGGTGAATCACACAGGGATATGGCTTGTACGCTATGGGAGGCGGAGCCAGAGCTCTGGGAAGGCCTATATCTGGAGCGTGTGCACGCGCCCTCTGTTAGGGTTGGATGCGCGCGTACAGTGTGTGCCAGGGAGCGCGAGGAGCATCGCACCGCGGGGGCGCTCGCCAAGGAAGGTGAGAGCAGGAGAAGCGGCAGAAGGAGGTAATGTGGCAGGTGGGGGAATAGAGAGACGCTCCCGTACACTAGTATAAAATTGAATATTTAAACTGCACAATCGCCTGTAAGAGCTGTGCATGGCCGCAGAAGGGATCGGGTGTTTGGAGATGTGTGCGCACCTTGCGGGGAACGCGCGAGACAGCTGGACGCACGTCCGGGCATGCCGCATAGGAACAGGTGCGGGAAGAAGAAGGGACAGATGGACGATGAGGCAAGGTCAGAGGCAGAGGGAGCAGGGGTGACGGGGACACATTGGGAAGCACGATTCCCATGAACCGTCACATTCCCCCATTCTATGTGTGCGTCTCTCTCTCCCCCATTCTCTGTGTGTCTCTCTCCCCCATTCTGTGTGTGTTTCTCTCTCTCCCTCATTCTCTGTGTGTCTCTCTCTCCCCCATTATGTGTGTGTTTATCTCTCCCCCATTATGTGTGTGTTTATCTCTCTCCCCCATTCTCTGTCTCTCTCTCCCCCATGCTCTGTGTCTTTCTCCCCCATTCTGTGTGCGTCTCTCTCCCCCATTCTCTGTGTGTGCGTCTCTCTTCCCCATTGTCTGTGTGTGCTGCCTCTCTTTCCCCCCCATGCTGCCTCTCGCCTCCCCCCATGCTGCCTCTCGCCTCCCCAATGAGCTAGAGGACAGACAGGGATTATAAAGGAGGGAGCACCAATGGGAGAGGAAGGAGGAGCAGAGGGTTGAGTGAGAGGTTGCAGGGATAGGTCAGAAAGAGAAAGGGAGGAGACAGGTGAATCACACAGGGATATGTCTTGTACGCTATGGGAGGCGGAGCCAGAGCTCTGGGAAGGCCTATATCTGGAGCGTGTGCGCGCGCCCTCTGTAAGGGTTGGATGCGCGCACAAAGTGTGTGCCAGGGAGCGCGAGGAGCATCGCGCCGCGGGGGCGCTCGCCAAGGAAGGTGAGAGAGCAGGAGAAGCGGCAGAAGGAGGTAATGTGGCAGGTGGGGGAATAGAGAGACACCGCGAGCTGTGAGTGCCGCGGAAGGGGTCGGGTGTTTGGAGGTGTGTGCGCACCTTGCGGGGAACGCGAGTGACAGCTGTACACGCATCCGGGCACGCCGCAGAGGAACGGGTGCGGTAAGAAGGGACAGATGGACGAGCAAGCGATGAGGGAAGGTCAGAGGCAGAGGGAGCAGGGATGACGGGGACACATTGGGAAGCACGAATCCCCTGAACCGTCACAGTATCCCCCCCTTGAGGATCGATCTCCGGAGGATCCTGCCATGGCTTCTGGGGGAATTTCCGATGAAATTGCCAGAGGAGTTTGGGAGCGTGAATATGGCGAGAAGGAATCCAGGAACGTTCCTCTGAACCATAACCCTTCCAGTGAACGAGGAACTGTAATTTGTTTCTGGACCAACGGGAATCGATTATGGAGTGAACCTCATATTCCTGCTGTCCATGAATGGTCACAGGGTTGGGTTTTTGGGAACGATCCGGGAAGTGAGCACTTTGGATAACCGGTTTGAGTAATGACACATGGAACACTGAAGGAATCCTCATGGTTGGGAGGAAGTGCCAAACGGTATGCGACCGGATTGATCCTCTCAAAGATCTTAAAGGGACCCAAGAATCTCGGGGCCAATTTCAGAGACGGAGTCTTGAGCCTTATATTTTTTGAGGATAACATCACTCTGTCTGCGGGCTTAAATGAAGGACCCGGTTGGCGTCGTCGATCTGCCTTTGTTTTTTGTCTTGAGACCGCAGTTTGTAGCGTCTTAAGAATCTTCTTCCAAGAGTTTTGAAAAGTAGAGACATGAGAATCCGCTGCGGGAACACCAGAAGGGAGGGAGGAGAGGGGAAGACTGCTGGGGTGGAATCCAAAATTAATGAAGAAAGGGGACTCTTGTGTAGATTCATTTTTAAGAGAGTTAATTGCAAACTCAGCCCACGGTAATAGATCCACCCAGTTGTCTTGAGATTCGGAGACGAAACATCTGAGATACTGCTCTAAGGTCTGATTCATTTTTTCTGTTTGACCGTTGGTCTGAGGGTGGTATCCAGAAGAAAATAGAAGGGAAATCCCAAGTCTCTGGGAAAACGCATGCCAAAATTTAGAGATGATTTGAGAACCTCTGTCAGAAACAATTGAAATAGGAACACCGTGTAATCTGAAAATTTCCTTAGAAAAAATATCGGCCTAAGTATCAGAATTAGGGAGGCCCTTAAGGGGTATAAAGTGTGAATGCTTGGAAAATCTATCTACTACAACAAGAATGGTATTCATCCCTTTAGAATTGGGAAGCTCGACAATAAAGTCCATAGAGATGTGTTTCCAAGGTTGCTCTGGAATGGGAAGAGGCATGAGAAGACCAGAAGGTTTGTGGTGGGCGGATTTACTCTGGGCACAGACCGGACAAGCTCTGGTGAAATCGAAAATGTCTTTGTTCATCTTAGGCCACCAAAAGGTCCGTTTAATAAGAACCGCTGTCCTCTTGAAGCCTGGATGACCGGCCGATCTAGAAGAATGTCCCCAAAGTAGAATCTTGTGGTGAAAACGTGGAGCTGCGTAGAAGAAGAATCCTGCCCCAGCGGGGGAGGTAGAGTTGCGGATGAATCCTTTCTCCAAATTTTCTTGAATGTAAGACGTCATAGCCTCGGTTTCAGGAACAGATAAAGGATATGACTTTGACTTCGGGAGGATGGTTCCTGGAATTAAATCAATAGGACAATCATAGGGACGATGTGGAGGCAGTACCTCAGCTTGTACTTTATTGAAGACGTCCAGGAACTCGTGATACACCGTCGGCAGAATGGAAAGGTTGGAAGGGATAGTATCCAAACCAGCGAGCACAGCAGCAGGAGGAGTAGTAGACACATCCTCGGAGGAGGTAGGCCATTGGATAGGTAAGACGTCGGTCCAATCAATGCGCGGATTGTGGAGCTGTAGCCAAGGCAATCCTAGTATAACCTGTACAGTAGGAGAATGGAAGACATCAAAAACTATTACCTCCTTATGACCATCCGCAGTGGTCAACGTAAGTGGGATGGACTCCCAGAGGATGAAAGCTGGCTGAAGCGGACATCCATCGATAGCTTCAAGGCCAATGGGCGCTTTTCTCTTGACCAGAGGAATTTGATTCTCAGAGGTGAAGGTGTGATCCAGAAAGTTACCACCAGACCCGGAGTCAAAGAAAGCTTTTACTTCTACTAGAAGATCAGGGCCCGCCAGCGTTACAAGAAGCAAGAGTTTCTTTGGGAGATCCTTAGGGAGAGAGGGGCAAGAAGAGATTGTACCCAGTAAAAGCCCCTCTACCTTTACTGGGTGTTCCCGTTTCCCGGCCTCAGGGGGCAGTTCTGGAGCCGATGTTCTGGGGAACCACAATAGTAACAGAGTCCCTTCACACGACGTCGCATTCTCTCCGCAGCCCATGGTTGTTGGCTACCGATCTGCATCGGCTCAGGAGCATCTAAGGGTGAAGAAGTAGACCTATGAGAGACAGACGGGAGGGAAAGAGAATGGGAACAGTGTCGCTCGTGATGTTGTTCTTGGGTACGTTGATCCATACGTATGCTGAGTGTAATTAGTTGTTCCAGAGAGGAAGGCCGGGCGTGAGCTGCAAGATCATTCTTTAAGGTATCTGACAGACCGTGCCAGTATGCTGCGGCAAGTGCCTCGTCGTTCCATTGAGTTTCGGCGGCGAGTGTGCGGAACTCTATTGCGTATGTAGCAGCAGATCTTCGAGCCTGTGTGATATGGAACAAAGAAAAAGCAGCCGTCTCCCTACGTGCGGGAGTATGAAATACCTGTTGAAATTCATGCCTAAATTTAGGATAGTCTTGGGACAACTCAGGTTTGCGCTCCCAGAGGGGAGAAACCCAAGCGAGGGCGTCGCCAATGAGTAAGGCGTAAATGTAGGCCACCTTGGTACGGCCGGTAGGAAAAAGAGAGGGATACTTTTCAAATTGAACCTCGCATTGGTTTAGGAATCCACGGCAAGCGAGTGGGTCCCCATCATACCGGTTGGGAGGTGGTATACTTGGTCCTAAGTTACCGTAGGTCACTGAGACAGGAGGTGACGGGGCAGCTGGGGTTTCCTGGAGAGACAGATTAGCATGGTGTTGCGAGACAGTGGTCAGTTGGTTACTGACAAATTGTAAATGTTCCAAGGAAACACCTTGGCCCACCTCAGGGGGGTCTGCATTTGTTGGGCTCTGCATAATGTAACGCCTGTTTGCCCGCAGACCTGGCCAGTCCCCTGTACTGAGGTGGGTAAGGTTATAACACGCACCCACAGCAGTGAGGGCGTGCCTGGAGTTTGGTAATGCATTGCCGGGCCTGTTGAGAAAGGGTTAACGTATACTTGCAATGTCCTGGATGCCAGAGTTTGGACACTAATGTCCGTGTGCCAGAGTTCAGGGGTTATAGAGAGCAGCGTGGTGATGTCCGTAAGCCAGTGTTCAAGGATTGGAGAAGGCAGCGTAGTCGTATCCGAATGCAGGGTTCAAGGGCAGGAGAAAGCAGAGTAGTCCAATTCAAAGCAGAGTTCAAGCCAGGGAGATCCAAAGGTAAACAGGGACAGGAACCAGCGCTGAAACAGATAGGAGAGCCAAGCATAGAGACTGCACACACAGGGGTCACAAGAAGCTATGCAGGAGCAATGAGCTAGAGGACAGACAGGGATTATAAGGAGGGAGCACCAATGAGAGGAAGAGAGGAGCAGAGGGTTGAGTGAGAGGTGTGGCAGGGATAAGTCAGAAAGAGCAAGGGAGGGAGACAGGTGAATCACACAGGGATATGTCTTGTACGCTATGGGAGGTGGAGCCAGAGCTCTGGGAAGGCCTATATCTGGAGCGTGCGCGCGCCCTCTGTAAGGATTAGATGTGCGCGCACAGTGTGTGCCAGGGAGCGCGAGGAGCATCGCGCCGCGGGGGCACTCACCAAGGTAGGTGAGAGAGCTGGAGAAGCGGCAGAAGGAGGTAATGTGGCAGGTGGGGGAATAGAGAGACGCCGCGAGCTGTGAGTGCCGCGGAGGGGGTCGGGTGTTTGGATGTGTGTGCGCACCTTGCGGGGAACGCGCGTGACAGCTGTACGCGCGTCCGGGCATGCTGCAGAGGAACGAGTGCGGGAAGAAGAAGGAACAGATGGACGAGCAGGCGATGAGGGAAGGTCAGAGGCAGAGGGAGCAGGGATGACGGGGACACATGGGAAGCACGAATCCCCTGAACCGTCACAGAAGGCCGTCCTTGTCCTCATCTCCGTCCTCATTGTCTACTGCGGGCAGCAACATTAAAATAAAATAAAAACTACAGGCCACTAACCCCTTAATTAGCTTAGCGGTTTGTAACCGCTATAATAATTAAAGGGTTAACCCCCACCCCCGATAGCCACTCCCTCTACCCCCCATCACCACACATACAAATGGGCAAAGGCAATAGTAGCCAAAAATGACTATTATCACACTTGCCCAATGTTTTGCAAAACAAAAGAAATACACGATAAAATAACATTGACATAATAGTACAATACATTACACTTGCCAATAAACAACTGTTTGTGACTGTCGTAGACCATGCCCACAACATGAATGGGCACCCTAAAAAAAACAAGCACCAAATAAAATACATGACAAATAAAAACAAGCATTTGCCAATTAACCCTTTGATTGTCACTATGGTAACCATGCCCACAATATAGGTATGGATTGCCACAATGGCGATAAATGGGTAATCTAAAAAAAAAAAACATTACAAAAATACAATACATTTAAATTAAATAAAAACAAGCATTTGTCAAAAAATGCATTGCTTGTCACTGTGCGTATCTATACCCTGAAAGGGGCATTGATAAACACATTGCCAGTAAATTGGCATCCTAAAATAAAAAAACACAATTAAATAAAATACAATCAATGTGTTTATTACCTTTGCCGGGATGAACATTCAGCCTTCCTCGTCCAACTTCAGCACCAACTCTTGATCCACTGTTGATTGCAGAGGAGGCCTGGATGAGTACTCTTGTTTCCTTTCTGTTTTTCTTTTCTTCCTTCTCTCCTTTGTAATCCAATTGGTCTAGTAGATGTTGATCCGATGGTTTCTTGGACTCAAATGAGATATTACAGGCCTTATATAAGGCCAGTCACGTTACAATAAATTGGCAAATGTTATACCCCCCAATCCGATTGGATGACGTACTGCACCGACACACTTTATTCGAGCAAATACCCAGTATGTACCTGGCAGATACCTGGAATGCGCCGCTCCTCACCTCTGACAAGCCCCGTTGCGTTTGCCTTCCCAGCCTGGGTTCATGCCTGGCTGAGGGCGGCTGATCTGTTAAATGATAATGATTAGGATTTAATAGGCTGCAATGCTTCGCGGTCTACCAGATGGCATAAATTCATGAATTGTAATGCAGTATATATATATATATATACTGTGCAGTATTGCAGCCAGCGGGAATAAAATGCTTCAATCCCTGCCTGGAAAATAACCCAATGCACTCGGGCAGAAAACAGTCACAAACCTCAATACACCCGGGTATACCCGAATTCGTGGGACTAGCCGAGCTCGAATAAAGTGTGTCGCCAGTGTACCATGTGATGGCTTACATTTTTTTTCATGCTGTGACATCATCTTAAAGGGAGGGAAGCCAGCCAATCGGGTATGATATGCTTCCCTCCCTTTAAGATGACGTCACTTCAGAAAGAAAAAATAGAAGCCATCACATGGTAGACCCACCAATCGGATTGGTAGATATACCATGCGATGCCTTTCCTTTTTTGGAGTGATGTGACATCAAAAAGTGATGGTGGCATGCTACCTAATTGGCTATCTTACCTGCTTTTTTGATGACGCAACATCACTCCAGTAAAGGAAAGGCGTTGGCTTGTTCATCTATCTGACCATACTGTTTGTCAAGTATATTCTTGACTTGTGCCTCCCGGTCCCCTGCTTCACTGCCTGTCGGTACGGGTGTTTATTATTGCTACCCTGCCTGCCCTGTGTGTTGTTCGCCGATGCGCTCTCTCCCCCACTCCATGTGAGAAGGAGAGTGTCGTGACGTCATCAGAAGGCGCACCACGGGTCTGAGCGGCTTGCTGTTGGAACTGCATTGCTGTAGGACTGACGGAGGCTTCTAAGCCCCATAACGGGACTTTAACACGGGACTCTTCAACGGTCCCGAACATCTGGTTACCCTGACTGAAGGTCTCACGGATGCTGCTGCCTTGGATGTGGTCTGCTGGTATCCAGTGCCTTGCGTCCGTTCCAGTGGAGAGCTGTGATTATTTCTTCCGTGTGGTAACCCCACTAACCCACTGCTTGATATTCATTATATTGATGTGCGCAGAACCTTTAATCTTTTAGTAAAATTATCTTTTAACTGTGCTTCACTATGTGCGTTGTGCGCCCTGTCTTTTTGTTTTTTCTAACCCTTGTATGGCTGCTACAGTGTCCACATACACTCTTCCTGGTTTGCGGATGACATCAGTGCGTCATGCGTTTCGTCACGTGAGTGACTTCTTCAAGGGGTTGATGTTTATATATATATATATATATTTTATTTTTTTTATATATATATATATATATATATATATATCACTATATGTTAAAATGTTTTAAGTTGTTTTTCCCATAACGGATTTTATGGGCAGTTTGAAACTTCAGGAGCAACTTGAAACAGGACATTTTAGTGATAAAATGTCTTTATTAGTTTCCTATACATTGTATTTCACTGATGTGCTATAAGCTATAATTTACATTCTGACAGGTGTGACCCTGTTCTTAGCTTTGTCTAGCATTGTCTTTTTTTCCAGACATTTCCTTGGATACCTGTCTCTCTCTCATTCTGCTTTACATCCTATGATATATGTCTTTCTTCCTAGCTCTGATATATATATTTTTCTTAGTTCTTTATCTTCCTGAGAAACCAGTATGTTTAGTTAACAAAAAGCAAGTTAGCTAAGACAGGTCATTTATATATCTTTGTCCACTTTGAACATAGCAAAATCAGTACCTTCAGATACTTGAAACTGAACAGAAGTATTTTGTATATGCTGTATCTTTGCTGATGCTGATTGAAGAAATAATAAAGACTGCTGATTTGAACTGGAAACCTGATTCCTGAGTATTACATCACAAAGATTTTTCTAGCATCGGGGTTGGCGTTAAACCGATGCAGTAAAAAAAAAATTCTTCAGAGTAAAATTGTGGATCCTGATGTGCGAGTTGCAGCCGTGATGTGAATCTTGGAGCTACTAGAATAGCTCGATTTGCCAAAAATTGCAAATTTGAGCATTTTTGGAGATCTTGCATGGTATGTCTGATCTGGAGTGCGACCGATCGGGAAGAAGCACTTCTCGAGCGAGTTTGACATGTTATCTGAGCTTTCAGGATAGCTACATTTGCAAACTCGCTCGAGAAGCAGCTGAGTTTATTGTATGTTAATCTTGTTTCTCCACTTTGTGTCATTAAGAGGGCATTATTTTTATTATGTGTTTTTTATTTTAGCTTGTCCATACATACATACATACAATAAAACAAGCTAAAATATTGCTATTTTGAAGCAGCTATTAGCATCAATAATTGATAAATAAATAATTTCTGATTTAATTTTACTGCAACACTGGAAGGATAGACTGCATTACGGTTTGTTTCTAGTCATTCTGGAATGTGCTTCTTATGGAACATCAAAAACTTGTTAATTTCTTCTTTTTCTAAATTGATGTTTTAGACATCAGCATTTAGAAAAGACTTCAAAGAACCAACCAGAACAATTAGTAAAGGAACTGCAGTTCAGCTTTCCCATGAAATAGAACTACTCAAGGGAAGAAATTACATATTTTAAGTGTATTTTTTGTTACACAGTAGCTCTTTCGTGTACACACTGTATACATTTTAAGCATGTTAAGGTTAACTTTTAGCGTGTGGCTTATGTTTAATATTAACAAAACTGTATGTGACCAACATTCACATCTAACAATTATAATTGTTTATCATAAATTAGTTATATTTCCAACTTTTTCCTTTATACCTTTTTTCAATTAATTACGTAATACAAAAATATTTCAACATACATCATAAAAAAACAAAGACATTTTAGGTTTCAG
This sequence comes from Ascaphus truei, assembly GCA_036426205.1. NCBI lineage: Eukaryota > Metazoa > Chordata > Amphibia > Anura > Ascaphidae > Ascaphus > Ascaphus truei. The sequence goes on along the minus strand of WSYH01001277.1, from coordinate 34,692 downwards.
TAGAAAACACTTATTACAAGCATAGTCTGTTATACATTTCTGATGGTAAATGTTTTAGAGATAGAACAATGATTAAAAACAAAATAGGTTTACTTTAATGATCAGTATAGAAAAACAAAAAAAGAAGAGTGCCATCCATAATCTCACTAAAATATATATTTGTCATTTGTCTTAGGTCTGTTGCAGAAGCTACAGAGGTGGATCTCAACATGAGAGTGGGGTTGCATACGGGCCGGGTGCTTTGTGGAGTTCTGGGGCTTCGTAAATGGCAATATGATGTCTGGTCCAATGATGTCACATTGGCTAATGTAATGGAAACTGGAGGGTTACCTGGGTAAATTTTGCTTAAGATTTTTTTTATATGTACAAAAAGATAATTGCTCTCAATTTGCTTTTTAATTTAAATTTGAATGCAAACATGATTGAACTTTACAGTGGATTTGTAATACCTTCTAATTGACTAACAAGAGACTTTATATTGAAGTAATACTGTGTACATTGTTTTGGAAAACTTACAGATAACTTTTTCATGTGTACTGTCTGTATGTGTATACTGTTTATAAACATAAGGAAGCCTGTGACGTTTTGAAAACTCTGTGGGGATTATTCATTAAACTCCGATAAGTTCAGTGCATTGCCGAGTGATTTTGCATGTTCTTACCGCACTATAAAAAATGTGTGTAAAAACGGTATTCACTAAGAAAAATCACACGTTTTTTAATGTTCAGTAAAAAAATGCCACATGGTACTACTTCATTTTTTTCCCTTCAATACTTTTCATAATTAAACTGTTTTGATAAATTGTAGTCTGGAAGAGCTGCACAGAGAGAGCAACATCTCTGTGCACATCTCTTAGGACGATTGTGCAGTTTTAATGTTAATTTTAATAACATAGTATTGTAGCAGGGGATCTCCTGAGCTGAACTGCATTAATTGCAGCCTCAGGGACCCCTGCTTTCTGAGTTTCAGGCCCCAGTATGGGGTGCCGGTATATCCTATGTGTTCAAATTTCCTGGTCAAGTGATGAAGGACATTTAAACAATGCAGGGAAATACCAGCACCCCATATTGGGTCCTGTAACATGGAAAGCAGGGGGTCCATGAGGCTGAAAATCAGCTCAGGAGACACCCTGCTTCAATACTATGTTAATAAAATTAACATTAAAATGGCCTGATTTCCTTAATGACTAGCCGCTAAGACAATGAAGGGGTTTAGCCACAGTAGCTGGTTTATTGGGGGTAGAGGTGGTGGTTGTATGGGGTACATTGCCCAGGGTGGGTAGTTAGGCCTACCAGGAAGACTGCGCAATAAATTAACCCCTTCATTACCATAGCGTTGGTAACCGCTATGGTAATGAAGGGGTTAACCCCTCCCGCTACCTACCCAGTAGGCCTAGCCACCCACCCTGGGCCAAGTACACCTTTCATCCACTCCCTATACTTCTACAGTAATAAACATTCAAATACAGCTACCCTAATACCCACCCCCTCTACCCCCAACCCCCTCAACACATATAGAACACTAATGGGCCAAATTCATATTATACAGATATGGATAATAGATTGTTTGCCCATTAAAAATAAAACATTACCCAGCCAGCATAAAGTAAATTGAAGTTCTACTTACACTTGCCATGATGAAGGCCATCCTCATCTTCCTCCGCATCCTCTGTGTCCTTGGGCAGCAACAGTACAATAAAAAAACTAACTACTGGCTAGTGACTGGTTAGTAACCACTATAGTAATTAAGGGTAATCCCCCGCTACCCACCTGGGAGGCCTAACCACAATCCCTGGGTGTAACGCGTAGCTCACCACAAACGAAGCGCGACCACGGTGCTGAGGTAGGGGATTGGATAGCGCCGACCCACAGCCACGCGGGCGCACCTAGGATGTAGAGTAGTTGATCAAGCCAGGTCAGGGTTATAGATTGGAGAATGGTTAAGGTACTTGCCAAGTTCAGGAGCGCAGAGTTTCGGATCGCCGTAGTTTGTAGCCAGATTCAGGATTGGAGAGTGTCGGATAGTCGGGGTACGTAGCCAGGTTCAGGATAGGAGAATGTCGGATTGTTGGAGTACTTAACCAAGGTCAGGACTGGAGACAGGAGAATGGTCGTACAAGCCGGATCAGGAGTGGAGAGAAGCGGAGTCCAAGGTGCTAGCAGGGTTCAGGCAGCAAGAGGTTAATCAGCATACAAGGCAAGGCAAAGATTCAGGAACAAGGATGTGGCAAGGCACGGCATCCCAATGACTATGCTCAGCAAGGAATGGTAGCAGACTGAGGGTATAAATAGTTGGAGCCTCCAATAGCCAGCCAGGGCGGAACCATCAAGTAAGAACCGATTGGCTGCTGGTGCATACAGGTGTGTCCTATGATGCAGCTTAATCGGGGATGAGGGTGGAACTGCACGCGTGCCATCCCGCGCGCGTCACAGAGGCCAGGGGGCGGAGTTTAGAGCGTGCATCACTCCCACGCCGATTCCTGGGACAAGAGGGGGCGGAACCAATCGTGCACCGACCCGCGTGCATCACGAAGGTCAGGGGGTGGATCCGAGAGTGTGTGTCATTCCGAAGGCGGTCCTGACTTTCCCCAGAGCGGGGGCGGAGCTTGACTCGCGCGTCAGCAGGGAGGCTGGCCGAACGCACACATTGCGTGACAGAGATAGGGGCGGGATCCGAATCCATGGACAGGTGATCAGAGTGCACAAGGTCCGCGCACTCGTGCGCGTACTGGGACCATGAAACCGCGCATCCTGGGTATCTGTCACGGAAGGTTTGTTGGGATGAGGAGATGGTCTGCGACCGCCAGGATGGCGAATCCTCACACTGGGGCAAATACCTCCACCTCTCACATACAATGTTAAACATGCCCAGATTGTGGACATGGATGGCCAAAATGGCAATGAATGGGCAACCTATAAAAAAGAGCAACAAAATAAAACACATCACACTTAAATAAAAACAAGCATTTCACAATAAAGCCATTAGTTGTGATTGTCGTAAACCATGCCCCCAATATGAATGGGCAACCTAAAAAAACTACAATACATTACAATGAAATAAAACCAAATATTTGCCAAAAAATGCATTGCTTGTTACTGTGCTTACCTATAAGCAGAAAGGGGCATAGTTAAGCACTTTTATTCTGGCAATTTTTTGTTTTTATTTCATTGTAATGTATTGTATTTGTTATGTTTTTTTTAGGTTGCCCATTCATTGGCAGTGGTATGGCAATCCATGCCCATATTGGGGGCATGGATTACCACAGTCACAACATGTCATGTGTTTTATTTTGTGCCTCTTTTTTTTTTACAGTAGCTTGCCCATTTATTGCTATTGTGGCAAATCATGCCCATATGGGGGGCATGGTTTACCACTATGGCAATCAATGGGTAGAGGGGGTGGGGGCAGTTGCCTTGGAGAGGGTGGTTAGGCCTCTTGTGTGAATATCTGGGGGGGTTGACCCCTTAATTTCTGTAGTGGTTACTAACCGCTAAGTTGATTAAGGGGTAAGTGGCAAGTAATTTGTTTTTTTATTGTAATATTGCTGCCCATAGAGGATGAGGAGGACAGAGATGAGGTCGAGGGTGGCCCTCATCTTGACATGGGTAAGTAGAACTTTAATTTACTTTATGCTGCATGGCTAATGTTGGGTGGGGGGATGCGGGTGGGGGAGTTGTATTTAATTTTATGTATGGCAATGTTATGGGTTGTTTTAATGGGAAAATGCACTATTAACCATCTTTCTTATGCAGTAAAAAGAAAAGAAACTCCTTGTTATGCATATCGCTATTCTGATAGAACCACACTTTAGTTGACAAGAAAAGAATGCAAGTTTTTATAGTACAATATGCATATCGGAGTTTAGTGAATTGGTGAGCACAAAATGCGAGATTGGGCATTTTTTCAGCTACCGCACTATTTATTACAGCCAGAGTATTATAGTTCCATAAAAAGCAGTTTTAGCGTGATATTGCACTGTTGTCGGAGCTTGGTGAATAGCTGCACAGGCAAGATCGCAATGAAAGGGCATTTATAGTGCAATAATGTACGTATCGAAGTTTAATAAATAAGCCCCTTGTAAGAGGCATGTGCAGAGGGACACACCAGGAGACCGTTCAAAACACAAACCATGCTATAAGGGACAAATGTATAGGAATGTCTTATCATCTTATTTTAGTATGCTGGTCCTGCATCTCCTGTTTCTCCAGGAAAATGTCAGATGTAGGAGTTGCTGTCCTGCTACTCCCTTGAGCAGAGTTTGTTACCCTTATCTGATTACCCAGGTGGAGCTGGTTAATTGACTAGCTGCAATTAACCAGCTCTCTGCTGTATTTCTCGATGACTAGAGGCTTTTATTTAAACAGGAATAAGTCCCTGTTACATACCTCTCCTGTGTATGGGTAGCTTGGGCTAGCCATGGCCGAAGCCCATCCTTCCTCTCACTCGAGATAAACCTGCTGCTCCAATGAGAATAGATGGAGGAGGAGAACCCTCAGTCATGCTGTGATTGGAGCTCTGTCTCCAGGTTACCAATGTCTCCTCCAGAAGGTGCTTGAAATCAGCAGTCTTCAGTCACTCGAGGAGGACTTTTCCAGAGCACTGTATTTCTTCTTCTGAACTCTTGGTCAGAAGTTTTCCCATGCGTCAGGCAATCTTTTCTTCCCTGAGTTTAGGGTGACCACCTGCATTGGTTTCTGTATCCATAATCATGGGTGGTTCAAGGTGGGCAGAGTTTTTATCCTTTCGATTGACCCCCGTGGCTTCTTTTTTTTTTGTAGACAACTAGGGTTGTACCTGTAGAGGTGTGATCACCCAAACAGTTCTGCCTGATTCTAGCCTAATAAAGGTGGAATCAAAAGCGGAAAAAAGCCGGTGCACAACCAAATAGTAACGCAAGATGTAGTGACCAAGAAAAAAGTTTAATGAATAAAATACATACAATAAAGATACTGGCAAATCCTCTAAATCTTTTCTCATGGCGTAGGTGCTTTATCAAATGGTGACCTGCTGTAAATGAGTGTGTCCTGATATAGGGGATTTTGATTAGCAAGATTAACTCCAGATCTTTTAAGAGCAATCAATAAATCCTGAACCGGTGAGATATGCAAATGATTCGGGGAAGTCCACCCTTCAGAAAACACGGTGTTACAAAAGAACAGTTTCTAACAGAAAAGAAAAACATATGAAAATCAAATTAAACACATAAGACATAAATAAATCATTAAGAACAAACATAGAAAACATAACATAATGCAATTAAAAATCTGAACTTTGTTTAAGAAAACTCAGAATGTATAAACAAACAAATATAATCTTATTTTAAAATAAAAGTACCAACAGTTGAGAATTATAGCAGAGTATAAATATGTGTATAGATCACAGAGAGATGTATAATGACTATAACATATAAGATTATAATACATTCATATTTAATCTCAAATTAAAATCTCAAAATGAAATTAGATTCCATATAATAAATCTCAATATAGTTTAAGATAATTCATTGGATAGAAAATACTACAATATAAACAATTATAATAATATTTAACTATAGTAATATCATAAAATATAACCATCAAAAATTAATAGAACTCATAATGAAATAGAAATCTCTAAATAAACTAAATGAAAACTACTATAGATATGTCTGAAAATATATATCATGAATTATGACTATGTATCAATGATCTATAATAAATAGCTGATTAGAGACAAAAGTAACAAATATTCAGTCTTGAAGGAATGTTTCAATTCCCATTCAGCATTGATACCTCAATAATAGAGTATATAATGTTAATATCAGTACATCACTCTCTCGTTGGGAATATTTTGTCTGTCTCCACCTCTTTTATGTTGTTTGATATTGTGGCGAGGGGGGGGGGGGGGTAATCAGGCCCCTAATAAAGGTATTATACACGGCTGATAAACCCCAACTCACAATGGGAATGAAGGGGTTAAAAGTATATGCATGACACTGATGTATTTGCCCCTGTCCCAGCCTTCTTACCCCATATTACAGCCTATTCCCTGCCTGCCATAATAGAATTACATACAAAGTGTGCTATAATGTTTTCAGGCACAATATGGCGTGGTGAGCGCTGAAGCCAGCTCTGATTGAGAAAGCGTGGCTGTATACGGGAGGACTGTTTGAAGTATGGGTATCCATTTTCAACCACTCGACCTTGTAACCGCAAGTTCAATTGAATAAGTGGCTTGCGGTTAGATTTGAAGTGGTTTTCCGATAAAATGTATCCGTACCTTGTTAGCTCGCGTAACTTGAAAGGAGGAAAGTCTATTGCCGTTGGAAGTCAATTGACGTGAGAACTAGGTGAACTTGGTATCTCACCAAAGCGCATTTCAATTAAGCGGGCTAACTCGTGAATGGAGATAGCAAGCACCCTGATTTTTGGTGTGCAAGTCCAAGTAAAGAAACCCCTCACATACATACTGTGTTAAAATTACAGTTGTGACACCCCCAGAACATAATGTTTTAATAAAGTGTAAATACTGTAAGTTTTAAAATGTACAGGCAGGAACAGTTTTTTCTGTGAGCCCGGGAAAAATCCTTTGGCATGTAAATTAGTTGAGGGTATTTTTCTTCCTGCACTTCAAAGAGACCCCGCTAAGTGGGAGCCTCTGAGTCTAGTGAAAGTACAGGGATGAAAAACCTCAGAGATCCAAAGTGTGAAATGGCTGGGATGTTGCTGAGTGCCAGATCCCGGTACTCAGCATGAGCCATTCACCTCTTGGAAGCCAAACCCCAGACTAAGGGTTGCCAGTTAAGGGGTGTACCCCAGGTATGCTAAACCGCATGGGTGTCAAGCTGACACATGCGCGTTTCAAACAGGAAAGCCTTTTTTGCCCGTTTGCAAACTACGGGCAAATCGGAGATTGGTGGGTTAAATGTTCCCATGGAGGGGATTGGGCATGAATGTTAGAGATAGGTCTGTGCGCCGAGCTATCCCTTGTGGGATTCATGATGTAACCAAACTTTGCACAAGATTCTGTTAGCGTACAACGTTAGCGGTTCCAGGACGCAAGAACTACTACGAGCTTTCTTCATTTGGCGGAGATATTAGATCGGCAACTTGTGATCTAGCCAAACGGACTTTAAATCAGAGACTGCATTTCCTGTGCTTTCTTGCAAGGGACAATTTAATTTGTTTCCCCATCCCAGCAAGTGTTGTATTAAGTGTATTCTGAAGCTGTCGTGTGTTTGTCTATCAAGGAAACAAAAGACAATTTATTTTTCCTCCTTGTCGTGTTCAATCGAGAATCCCAAAAATAAAAAAAGTGTTGATAAGTTCTGGTCCACCGTGACAGATATGTTCAATGTCTAGAAATTGAAAATTCTGTTTGCCACCTTATGAACAGATCAATAAATGTCTGGATACTGGATGTCCCATGTCATTTCTCTTGATCAGCCATACATATTCTGCAATCTTAGCCCTCAAGGATCTAATGGTTCTACCTATGTAAATCATGCCACAACCGCACAAGAGCATGTAAGTCACATAGCTCGTGTGACAGTTGATAATGGTGGTAATATTATGACACAATCTAGGCTGTGAACTACGTAGTACCTTAATAGGTTTAGCATATTGACAGCTTGTGCAATGCTCGCATTTGTGAAACCCATTGGGAATTCCACGAATGAATTTGCTGGTGAAAGGTAAGTTAAACAGACTGGGTGATAGGAAAGATGCTAAAGATCTGGCCTACCTGAAAACAAATATTGGGATTTCACGGACAATGGATTGGAGATCAATTTCTAACTTTAATGTGTCCCAGTGTCTATGCAAAATGGTGCAAATCTGATTACTGTAGCTTGTTTATTGTACTAGGACACAAATAAAGGACTTTGAAATTATTTCATATTTGTTCTCTTAGATGTTTTATGACGTATCAGGTCTCTCCTGTTTGTATGTTTAGCTTGTATATCATCCTCAAAATAACCTCTAAGCACAAATCTATGACTCAATTCATCTGAATGTTTAAAAAATGATTGCTCATCAAAACTGTTCTTCTAGCCAAAGACTGAATCTTTCTAACGGCTATTTTCATTGTGAGGAATCTGGCTTGGGCCATGGGGGCATGGTAGCATGACTGTATTTGTATTGAGCTTCTCAGTCATTATTCGGTTCTTCTTTCCTGAATTGTATGGAATGCTGATTGTAGGACTTAGATGGCATGATACTGTAGGTGCTCTGCTTGTGTGCATTGCTCCAATGCTTCTTGCTTTTCATGTTGAAATAGTATCATCGTTTTTTCTAGCTCATGCAGCTTTTCATTCCATTTACTGACGTGGTTAGTCAACACAGAATTTTCTTCTTTCAGACTTGTATTTTCTCTTTTTTTCAGTCTCTATAATATTGTGGGCCTTTTCATAGTCCTCCTTCCATTTAAGCACTTCTGAGTTGAGACTCCCATTCTCCTGGTGTGAGACTTCTATCTCTAGTTGAGGGTCTGATGCTCCTTCTGAGAGACTTTAAGATCCATACTAAGACTACGTCCAGCTCCTCGTCGAGACTGTGGAGTTCCTTTTTAGAGACTTCCAGTTCTGTGCGGCAACTGCTGATCTCTTATTTTGAAGCATCCAGCTCTATGCAGAGAATATTAACCTCATTCTGTCTGTATACTGTTGACTTCCTGGTGTGAGGCATTCATTTTTATGTGGAATGTATGAACCTCATTCTGAGAGACTTCCAACTCTCTATGACAGTTGCTAACCTCTTGCTGAGAGACAATAATCTCTTTCAGTGCCTCCTCATACTTCTGTTTCAGGTTAGAAATCATATTGTCAGATTTGCTCTGCTTTTCATCCATGGCGGTAATAATAGTTTTTGCCATTTTCAGCTCAGTTGTGCAGTTCTTCTAAGTCACTACATAAGCGACGCTCCATGTTCATCACCCTCCCACAGTCAAAGGAAAGTGTGAGCAGACCACTCTGTAGCTTGGAATTAGCTTCGAGCTCCTGTTTCAATTATTTACAGAGGAAATCACAGTCCGTCTGGAAGTTTGCTGAGCATCTTCAGGGCTGGTCAAGAGATCATCACTCATTGGCTACGGCTCCACTTCCCTGGTATTAGTTTGAGGGCTTCTCATTGTCAGCACCAGGCAGACACTTCTTTGCAGTACACAACTTCTGCCTTGGGCCCTCTGGATATTCTGTCATCCGCGGGACGAATTCTCAATTTCCTCTAGGCTGCAGGGCATCTCTGCCTCGCTTTTCCTCCGTGGGATCTGTGGACGTGTCTGATCCTTCCATAGTAATTGGAAAACCTCCTTTCTTTTTCCATCTTTTTGCTTTCAATGACTCAGTCTCTTCAGGGATACTGGGGTCTCCTTCTTTGTTTGAAATTTGAGTAGCTTCACAGCATCCACCATTCTTTTCTTGCAGTTGCAGTAACTACTGTAGCAGGAATATTCAGGCCATAGGGACCTGTTTTTTTGGTGTGTACCGAGTTTAGGCATCTCCACCATTTTGTGGGTATGTCTCGTTTCGGGGTCCCACATCAGAGATATCTTCCTACTCATCCGTATCCTCATATGACCGTAAGGGACATTCTTCCATGTGGCTGGGTTCAGTAAAGGAACACCACATTTTGCCCTCCATGTTGGCGGTATAAGGTGTATTCTTCTCCCTGACCTCGCGAGCGCTATTGCAGCGATTTTCTCTTTATACTGCACCGACACACTTTATTCGAGCAAATACCCAGTATGTACCTGGCAGATACCTGGAATGCGCCGCTCCTCACCTCTGACAAGCCCCGTTGCATTTGCCTTCCCAGCCTGGGTTCATGCCTGGCTGATGGGCGGCTGATCTGTTAAATGATAATGATTAGGATTTAATAGGCTGCAATGCTTCGCGTGTCTACCAGATGGCATAAATTCATGAATTGTAATGCAGTATATATATATTTACTGTGCAGTATTGCAGCCAGCGGGAATAAAATGCTTCAATCCCTGCTTGGAAAATAACTCAATGCACTCGGGCAGAAAACAGTCACAAACCTCAATACACCCGGGTATACCCGAATTAGTGGGACTAGCCAAGCTCGAATAAAGTGTGTCGCCAGTGTATGCTAGAACCCTCTCTGGTAGTCCTACAGGTGGACAGACTTCACTAGCAGAGTTCGTAGCCCTCACATGCACCTCTAAAACTTTTTCTTCTTCTTTACTTTTGTAGATTCTGATGCCAGCAGTACTGGGCACATATTCTTTCTCATCCGTGATACTAGATGTGCACTTGCTAAGAACAACATCTGCATTTCCCTTGTGCCCACAGCGTGTTGCTTGCTACTTTAGTTCCTTGGTTCGCTGAAAAAAATAATCCTCTGGCTGCTGCCCTATTCCCAGGGCCACATACAGTACGCATTATCCTCATCATCAGAATAAGGCCTGAACAGACACTGCTCTGTGTGGCCAGGATCTTTACACCAGGAACACATTTTATTCTCCATTCTTGCAGATTCTGTACTAACTTCAGCTGGGTGGCCATTTTAAAAACATTTTTTTTCCTTCATAAGTGGTGGGGTAGACTCTGGTCCCTTGTGTGGGTCACCATCTGTCACAGTACCCCCAGTCAAACTTTGGCATTGTGGCTTTCTTCAGTGAATTAAGGCTTTCCTGTCTGGATGAGTTGCCCTTTAATTCTGGTCACTTCTGTTTATGTTTTGTTGCTCAGGCTATGCAGGTAAAAGCATTAAAAAAATTCGGAGACAGTCTCTGGGACCCCTTTGAAATTCTAAGGTCAACTCTCATCCCAACTTCTGACACCATATGTGCTGAGGGACACACCAGGATACAGTTTTGGGGAAATTAAAACAGGCTTTATTCAGCTTGTCCCTTTAACAAGGCAAAGCATACAAAAAGAAAGCATACACCATTTTGAAGACTAAATAAACAGTACATGCCATAACTATCTGACTGGCTGGATAGGCCAGTTCCCAGTCCAAAACACATAACATGCTGTCAGGGACAAATAAATAGGAAAGTCTTATCTTAGTATGCCAGTTCTGACTGTGCTAAGGAGTCTCTCTGGGTTTGTCTCCAGCAGGGATTTTTTTACCCTTGTCTGATTACCCAGGTGGAGCTGGTTAATTGACTAGCTTCAATTAACCACCGCTCTGCTTGATTTATCAGACCCCTATAGACTTTTATTTCAACAGGGATAAGTTGTTACAGCCCTATATATTTTTTTTATATCTATGAAGAACTCTTGTTGACCCAATGAAAGGTACACAACCTACAGTACGACTCCACCTTTACTTCACCAGGACCATTATTGCTATTGGAACTTTTCATTTGTTAACGAACTGCAAGAGTTAACCTGTTAAACTGAATTCCTAACACTACACTGGGGATTATCAATATTTTCTTCATATTAACATAAGAGCTGTTTTTAATGTGTCAGACCATATCATCTGTTAAGACCAGTATACAGACTCCAACATTGGCATGTACTGTTGCACTATATATCATTCCCTCACACTACCCGTTACACTCTTTTTTTCACTCTGACTCTTAAAGTATCTCACAATGTATTTTGTATTATTTCCTTTCCCAGCTACCAATTGATCAAGGTGTAGAGTACAGTAACTTGCTACTGATAGTTTCTCTATTCACTTTGAGCCCCTTAGTACAGTATCTTTCCATGTGTTTAAAGGATGTGTGAAGTCAGATTACATTTAGAGAGATTGTGGGTCCTGCACAGAGAAAGGTTATCTTTTTGATATCCTGCCTGCACTCTGAAGGAATAGCTGTCAGGGTCCCATTCCATACCCATCTCACCAATTCCTGCTAGGAGAGTGCACCCCAGAGGTTAAAAATCACTAACAGAACACACCATTCACCCTCTGCCTCCACATGTGTCCATTCTGCTAGTAGTCATTTTCTGAACTCCATCACCATGAATAAATCTAGGTTTATTTCCCCACTACTAATGTTGTTTGCATACCAACCCCCAGTGATAGCAATTTTGAAAGGTTGATTTTGTACAATGCAATGATATCTATTTTTTTCTTTGGTTGACCAAACTTGCCAAATGTGTTTTACCAAACTGCAAAGGTTAAAATTGTATGAAAATCACTGTTTTAGTGAAGTGCTTTGTTTAATAACCAACATACTTATTTAATACCAATAAATGATTGGATGTTTATATTTCTGATTTTTAGTTGATCTCTTTTATACAACCTAGTTTAATTGGCATACAGTATTTAAATATTACAATCTTATTACTATATATATATATATATATGAAAAAGAAAAGAGAAAAAGCGCCCGATCCTTGTGTAAAATCAGATGAACATTTTAATAAATCATGGACAAGACAAATGCACACTTACAATTTGTCTGATTAAAATAAGCATTTTATGGGACCTGCCCATGCACCAATCGAAGACTCCACAGTCACCTCCGCTCTGCAATCTCACGATCAGTTCGAGACCCAGTGGTTGAGAACGCCGTTTTCTCCAAGGTGTATAGATTATCATCCGTCAGGAGCTTCTCAGCAGCGTGCGTCCGCCATTACTCCCACGCATGTGGTACTGGATACCGGAAGGACTTTCCTTGTGGTTACTGTGTCTCTCTCTGGTGTCGAAGGCAGGTCAGCCACCGTAGTTGCAATGCAAACCGTCCCTACGCGTTTCTTCCGCCTTTGCGGATTTCCCCTGATGAATATATATATATAAATGTAAATACAACTGTATGCTCATCTGCATGTCTTAGGCAGGTCTGCAACCCCGCCTTTCACCATTATCACCCAGCACACAGCACTTCCACTGCAGCAAGGGATTCTGGGGAATGACATGCAAATGAGCACAAAGTGCCACTTTTTGCTTCAAAAACCATTTTTAACACGGTTCCCTATAGGCTTAAGCTTGCTGCATGGTCACAGCTTTGAGCACAGCCAGGGTTACGGTGCATCAAGCTTAAGCCTATAGGAAACCATGTTAAAAATGGTTTTTGAAGCAAAAAGTGGCACTGTGTGCTCATTTGCATGTCATTCCCCAGAATCCCATTCTGCAGTGGAAGTTCTGTGTGCTGGGTGATAATGGTGAAAGGCGGGGTTGCAGACCTGCCTAAGACATGCAGATGAGAATATAGTTGTATTTACATTTGCATATTTGCTTTGCTGTGGAGGGTTTTTGTCACTTTTTTTACTCACCATAACTTAACTCAGTATGGTAAACCCCATCCTTTAGCTTCTCTGCATACCCAGTTTACCAACCCCACACTGATGAGACCCATAAAGGTCGAAACAGCTGTGTGTGGGTGGGTTTTCTGGGTATGCACCTTAACCCTGGCTGTGCTCAAAGCTGTGACCATGCAGCAAGCATAAGCCTATAGGGAACCATGTTAAAAATTGTTTTTGAAGCAAAAAGTGGCACTGTGTGCTCATTTGCATGTCATTCCCCAGAATCCCTTGCTGCAGTGGAAGTGCTGTGTGCTGGGTGCTAATGGTGAAAGGCGGGGTTGCAGACCTGCCTAAGACATGCAGATGAGCATACAGTTGTATTTACATTTGCATATTTGCTTTGCTGTGGAGGGTTTTTGTCACTTTTTTTACTCACCATAACTTAACACTCAGTATAGATATAATACAATATACGATATATTATTATGATAATATAATATATAATACTATAGAGAATATAGATATATATAATAGTGTATAGATTGTAATATTTAAATCTGTATGCCAAATACACTAGGTTGTATAAAAGAATCAACTAAATAGAAATATAAACATCCAATCATATTATTGGTTTACTTTATATATAATATTATATATATATGTTTTTTACTAGCATCTTATATATTGCTATAGTAATAATCTATTTCTCTATACCTATATATATATACCTATATATATATATAATTTTACATTTATTTAACATCATTATGTCATAGTCTTCTAGTACTTTGGGAATAATAATAATAATAATAATAAAAATAATGCTGCTGCATCATACAAAAATGGAATTAAAAGGCATTTTTCCCAGCACAACAAGATCCGCAGTAGATGAAGCTCCATTTATTTCCCACAAGCTGATTGCATTTATTAATTTTGTTTTCTGTTCCATTGTTTTAGGAAAGTTCACATAACAAAGACCACCTTAGAGTGCCTAAATGGGGATTATGAAGTTGAACCAGGTTATGGTCATGAAAGAAACAGTTTCTTAAAAAAGCATAATATTGAAACTTTTTTTATTGTGCCATCTCATCGAAAGAAGGTATGTTTTAAATACATTCATACATATTATTTAGATGTTATTGCTGTTGCTACTGGACTTATCACAATTAATGTGATAAGGCGTGAATAAAAAGTGCCTTATGAGAGGGAACAAAAAAACGTTAGTCTTATGTTATTATAAAAACACTGTTGGAAGGGATTTACCAGCGCTCTTATTTTAATTACTACAATAGTTCATTCAGAATGTTCTTGCTGCTACTTTCTTGTAATTGCTAGTGCAAAGGAAAACTCAAAAATAACACAAACATGTCCAATTTAGTGTCACAATAGAGACCTCTGTGGACCACTTACAGCACTGATTCTGTTCAGTTTGGATCACTCACAATAGTAATTCTAAAATGAATCTCTAAATAATTGATAGTAATTCAAATGACAAAGTAAATTCGGAAATATATATATATATCCACATATATTATTATATATAGTATCTAATATATCTATATATATAGCACACAAAAAGAAAAGGATATGGGCAGCTTGCTAATAAATAACAATAAATGATACAATATTGGTGAAAGTAAGGTGTAAGTGTGAAACATTACAAATGTGTAATCAGTGACATGATGGTATCAAACAATAAATCTGTGTAGAAATTATCAAAAATAGATTGGAACATGGCACACTCACAAGTGTAGCAAGAAATAGCACATTGAGTGATTTTTATTATCTTGGCAGGATGGTACTCATGTGGGGCCTCAATATTCTATAATGATGTTAAGGAATCCTGGCACCAGTGTGAATGTGAGAGACCAATAGGAGGTAGATATGGGGAATGAAAGAGAAAATCTCTAAGAGGATAACATCACTGGGTGCTGGTCCCGGTCCAAAAACCTGGTCCTGGCACTTGAAAAATGCTGGTAAATCAATGTGCCTTCTGAAATGGAGGTAGCTGGGTGAGCAACTCACTCAGTCCTGCAGCAAATCTCTGTGTATAAACAGCCAGGTGTCCACGATCAGCTTTATGCAGGAAGAGATCCGACCTCAGACCTCCGCAACGTGATGATGTCACCTCGTGCACTACGTCACAACGCGTTTCGTCATCAACGTGATGAAGTCCACTAGTTGACATCAGTCAAGCTTTTCAACCGCCCATGTGTTATATTTATTGTGAAAAATTGGAAAAAAATAAGTATACTTAAGGGCTACACTTACTGATTTAGTCCATGTCTAAGTAATTGTCTGCTATCTTCTTACTGGTGATCATGTTAAAAGACATTCACTAGGCTAATAGCTTGTGTTCCAAAATATCTAAATAAGTGATGATCCAGTAATAGGCTTGTGTCAAGTATTGAACCGGACTGTCCTGTATTTGGACACTGTATTTGGCAACTGGATATGTATATATTACCTTAGTGGACATAGTGACCTGTCCAGTTGAAGGGGGGGGCAAGGGATTTCACAGAGCAGGGAGAGAGTAGGGCTGTTGCTAGGGGGCTGGGCAGCTTCCTCCATCCTGATTCGCTGCATTACCCAGCTTCAGCCAATCAGGAGGGGATGTTAGGAGCATGGGGGCGGGGCCAAGGAGAGGAGGAAACAGCATTGAGGGGTAAGAGTGGTGAGTGTGTGTGTGTCTGTCTGCCCATCTTGAGCAAGTCACACCTTTCACCATTGTGTCCAGTATTTCTGGAGAAGCCACCTGGCAACCCCATCCAGTAGCCATGTCCAGATCTCTTAAAAAAATTGTACATTTTTTAAACTTATCACACATTAAGTCTTATTTTTAATAAAGAATACTACAGAATTTAAAAATAATTTCTAGATGTAGCGCTGCGTCTTTAAAGTTTATTATAATTAATAATCCAATTTTCAAATAGTATAATCTCATAATCAAGTATCTATGTTGTTGGTTAGTATTCTGTGTATATGGACAGGTCCATAATTTTGTTGACTACAAATAAAAAATATAGAGATTTTAAAAAGCTTGCAAATTCTTCTACATTATTACTGGGTTCCATAGTCTGGTCCGCTGACAGGGGGGGCGGGAGAGCCAGGATAAGTGTCCTTGGCCTGGGGAATGTTTGGGGCCAGGCCAGACAAGTTGTTGGTCCTCTTGTTGCTACCAGACTCCAGTTCACCCCAACTGCGTGCCTCCCTCACTGTCCCGTGCAGGGTCTCTCTCTGATGATGGCACATGCACCAGTGTGAGGGATAGAGGCCCAGTGCGGAACAGTGAGTGAGGGAGGCCTACACAGCATGAGAGAGAGTGAAGCCCAGCAAGAGGCCAGCAGCAGCTGGGGGAGAGCCAGGGCAGCAGCAGCCTGAGACATCCCTAATGTAGGTAAGTCTGTATTTTGTATTTATTTGGGGAGTGGGTTTAAGTAATATGTATTTGAGGAGGTGGTATACATTTGGATAGGTTGTATGTATTTGGGAGGTTGTACTGTATGTACAGTATTTGTTTTTTATTTGTTTTTATTTGGGGGCGTGTTTTTTTTTGGTATATATTCTGTATTGGGGGATTGTGTGTATTGGGCTGGGTGGAGGGAATGAGTGTGAGGGGGGGATTGTGGGAGTGGAATTGAGTGAGAGTGGGATAATTGATGGAGGGGTTAGAGTGAGGAGAGAGAGGGATTAAGAGTGAGATGGAGGGGAGAGAAATACATAGGAAGAGGGGGGGGAAATAGGAGGGGGCCTGCCAAGTGTGAACTGGGGGGCTCGCAAGACTGCCACACGGGGTGAGGGAGGTGGGAGGAACTCTAGTCCTGGGCCCTGGGAAATCTGTCTGCAGCCCTGTCCATAGTTGTATTAATGGGACTGCCTAATGAATGAAACCTACTTTTTGTGGGCCATAAGATGCATAACGTACTCCATAAGGCATAGGTCGTGCTAGACGACACATTCAAATTAATAGGCCATTAAGGGTCATATTTTTAAACAGTGTTCCCCCAAAAGAAATCTTGTTGGAAACAACCTTATGGTACATTCCCTTAAATGGACCATAAAAGGTAATATTTGCTAAGCATGTGTAAGGTATCTTATTGATTGCCATTGCTTTGTTCATATGGCCTTATATTTTTGATATGGGGTTATGGGGCTATTCTAAATGGCAATTCAGGTGCTGAGACATTAATAAAGTAATAATCCCTGAAGAACAGGGCATTACTGGCCAATAATGCCCTGGCTGGAAGAGTCGAAGGCCAGAGGAATGCCCTCGTTCGATTAGGTAATGTAATTACTAATTATAGGCTAAATGTAGGCCTTAAATTCAAAATGTTTTAATCAATCGTGATCACTTCTCTGTATAGTTAACTAATAGATTTTTTTTATTAAAATACAATGGCAAATACATGAAACAAACCTCTAAGTAACTCTTACACTGCAGATATCTAATATCCACACACTGCCGCCCCCTCTGTGTACACCCACACACACACACCACACACACCACCACAACCCACACACACACACACACACACACACACACACAACCCACACACACCCTACACACACACACACACACACACACACGAAGCAGCTCACACACAAACTGCTGCCCCACACACACAACACACACCGCACAAATCCAACACACCAACACATGTCACACACACACACACCACACACACCCCCACCGACCAACCACATCCGGCATCCCCAACACCACTTCCACACACACACCACACCCAACACACACACCCACCACACACCACACAGTCACACACACACACTACCACACACCGCACACAGCCACACATCTCCGTCCACCCCAAACTTCCTCTACACCGCCCACACGTGGTCCAACACACCACCACACACACATCATACACACACACACACACACACTACACACCTCACACACACACTCTCACTCACACCACAACACCCACACACACAACACAGCACACAACTTCACACGACACACAACACAAGTTCCCTCTACACCCCCCCACTGGACTATATACACACCCAACACCAGCAACCGTCCTCCTACACTCACTGACAAAACATCACCTGTCTACAACACAGCAGCAGTTCTACACACACAGCAGCTATCTACAACACAAACAAATTCCTTTCTGCTGCTCTACACACACATTCTACAACACAAATGCTACAATATCAACTACACCCATAAACACTTCTACTTACAAGTTCCACCTCACACACCTGCAGCTACACCACGACACACCACAACAGCACACACACACTACACACACACACACAAAATCACACACACACACACAACACCACACACAAAGGTATCAACGACACAACCCTACACACACACACAACTGGTACTCTATACAACCACACACACATCACACACACACACACACTGCAACACCACACACACACCCATCAACACACCGTCTACACTCACACAAACTCTGTTTCACATACAACTCACAACACCACACACCACTGCAGCCACAATAAAAAAGCACCACTTACTAAACTTTGCACTCTCCCCCCCCACTCTACACACAACAGCCACCTCTACACCACCCCCCCCCCCCCCCCACACACCACACATAACACTGCACCTCTATACATAACACCCTTACTCTTCTTTGCAATCTCTCTCCCTCCCATTCACTGAATCTGCTCAGAAAATCTCAGTCAGCTCGGGAGGGGGAGGAGTCAAACCGTGGCTGATACTTTTTGACCAATCCCGTGCCATGTCTCAGAGCTTTTACTTAATTCAAACCAATCCCTTGCCCTGTCTCAGCTGTTCTGAAAGCTGATTGGCTGGAAATAAACAGATTGAAAACTGCATTTTGCAAGCTGCTGAAATTAAGGGCATTACTGTGGATAATGCCCGGAATTTTAACCAATCAGAGAGCAGGGTTTTCAATAATGCCCTGAATTTAACTGCTTTAGCCTATAATAAAATGTAACACTCATTCCGTCATTATAATTTTGATACTGCTATTCTGTATGTTGATTTGAGCTACCTAAAAATAATATTCATACCTACATATACAATTTACTGTGCTTACAGCCGCGGCCCCTTTTATGCCCCTTTTATTCTCCAACATCTCCGAATTTTTCCGGGATTTTTTTCCGAATGCCACGCACTTCATTGCACTTCACCACGTTCATGCCGCATTCTGACTGCATTTATTCTGCATTCATGTTGTATTCACACCCGCGGTTGAAGCGCGGTTGATGTGTTTATTGATAATGGTTCGGATTTAATTGGTTGCAATTCTTCACGTATCCGCCAGATGGCAGATATTCATGAATTGTAATGCGCATGCGCTTCAGTAATGTGTCGACTTGCAGGTGTTTAAAAAAATACCACAGTGGTCTATTGTAAATTGGCCTTGGGACTGAAGGAAGAAGTTACAATAATGTATCAATTTAGGCTTTTCATATTAAAAAAAGACAAGCACAGTTTCTGGTCTGGTTATTGTCCTGAGAGTCCCGCCATGAGTGCACAACTGCAGACCGTGTTCCAAAAACCCGACAGAACATACGCTTATTTAATATTGGCCGTGATTAATACAACAGATGATAAGATGGCAACAGTTGTTCAAATTTATCAGTATTTTATCGAAAACTATGACTTTTACAAATTTTCACCAGATGCTAATGTGTGGAAGCGTGCAATAAGGATAAAGTTATGTAGCAATCCATGTTTTTTTCGTATTGATCCCGATTTTATTGGAGGGTATTGGTGTGTATCACCGGGTTTTTCCCGTATCTATGATCATGCAGACGGCAAAAGGCGAAAGGTTGTGTTAAAACCAACTAAGAAACGTCAGTCGCTGGCAAGCAATGCGACAGCAACAGCGACAGCTTCCAATAACGGTCCGACCGTCAGTGAAAACCTGGTGACCTGCAACTCTTGCTGTCTCTCCCCGCCCGGATACCTGCAGCTTGAGTTGGATTTCGCATACAGTTTCGAGCAAGCTTGCATGTACCTAAGTGATTTCCAGCCTCATCAGCTGACTACAGGTGTAGTAGTCCCACTGTCACCTGTCAACGACATGTATACGGGACTGGCAGTGGCTCGGCGCCAGCTGATTGGGAAAGTCTATGGTGAGTAATGATGCCGTATTTTATTCTGTTTTTTTTATTTTGAAAATATCAGTGCGATCTAAAGTCAAGCGATTCTCCTGTAAGCAATATCATTGGCTGAGCGGCTTCTACAGTAGATACTGCACAATTGGTGAAAAGCTAGGCGCATGCATAGTTACATAGTTACATAGTAGATGAGGTTTAAAAAAGACGTACGTCCATCAAGTTCAACCTATGCTAAATTTAGACAACAGATACTTTATTCTATATCTATGCTTACTTATTGATCCAGAGGAAGGCACACAAAAAACCCCATTAAGGGGAAAAATTAATTCCTTCCTGACTCCAAGAATTGGCAATCGGATTAATCCCTGGATCAACATCCTTCCCATGTATACTTATTTGGTATATCCCTGTATACCTTTCCCATCAGAAAAGATGTCCAACCTTTTTTTGAACAAATCTATTGTATCTGCCATCACAGTCTCCATGGGTAATGAATTCCACATTTTAACTGCCCTTACTGTAAAGAACCCTTTCCTTTGTTGCTAGTGAAATTTCCTTTCCTCCAACCTTAAGGGATGGCCCTGAGTTCTTTGTACTGCCCGTGGGATGAATAGTTCTTTTGAAAGCTCCTTGTATTGTCCCTGAATATGTATATAGTTATCATATCCCCTCTTAGACGCCTCTTTTCTAATGTAAATAAATATAATTTAGCTTGCCTCTCCTCATAAGTTAGAATGTCCATCCCCTTTTTTAATTTGGTGGCTCTTCTCTGCACTCTCTCTAGTTCCATAATGTCTTTTCTTAGGATTGGTGCCCAAAATTGTACTCCATATTCAAGGTGTGGTCTTACTAATGCTTTGTAAAGGGGCATAATTATGTTTACTTCCCTTCCATCCATTGCCCGTTTGATGCAAGATAAGATCTTGTTTGCCTTTGCAGCTACTGCATGACAGCTAAGCCTGCTGTCTACAAGCACTCCTAAATCCTTCTCCATCAAGGATTCCCCCAATATATCTCCATTTAATTTGTAAGTTGCCTTTTTATTCTTGCATCCCAAATGCATAACATTACATTTATCTGTATTAAACCTCATTTGCCATTTACCTGCCCACGTTTCCAGTCTCTCCGAGTCCTTCTGAAGAGAAATTACATCCTGCTCTGATTCTATTACCTTACGCAATTTAGTATCATCAGCAAAGATGGAGACTTTGCTCTCGATCCCAACCTCAAGGTCATTAATAAACAAGTTAAAAAGCAGGGGTCCCAGTACCGATCCTTGAGGTACTCCACTCATGACTTTAGCCCAACCTGAAAAAGTTCAATTTATGACAACCCTCTGTTGTCTGTCCTTTAACCAGTTTTCAATCCAGGTGCATATATTATTACTGAGTCCAATTTTCTTTATTTTGTACACCAACCTCTTGTGTGAAACCGTATCAAAAGCCTTTGCAAAATCTAAGTAGACCACATCAACTGCATTACCCTTGTCTAAATTCCTACTTACCTCCTCAAAGAAACAAATAAGGTTAGTTTGGCAAGATCTATCCTTCATAAATCCATGCTGACTATTACTAATAATTTTGTTTTCCATTAGGTATTCCTGAATATTATCCCGTATTAAACCTTCAAGTAGTTTCCCTACTATTGAAGTCAGGCTTAAAGGTCTGTAATTCCCCAGGTGTGATCTAGCTCCCTTTTTAAATATAGGCACCACATCTGCTTTACGCCAATCTTGTGGTACTGAGCCTGTGGAAATTGAGTCCTTGAATATTAAATATAATGGTTTTGCTATTACTGAGCTTAACTCCTTGAGAACTCTTGGATGCGCATTGGAACCTTCTTGAAACGCATACTGTATGCGTGTCATCACATCGACGGTAGGCGCATGCGCATGTGAACAGGAGACGCCCCCCGAGAAAATTATTGGTGGGACTGACTGTGGGAACTTCTTTAGGGGACTGACTTACTGACCATTACAGTAAAACTTTTACTTTTTTTTTGTTCCTCAGAAAAGAAAACTTTCTCTCCCATGCGGAAAATGGCAAATGGAGGGATTTCGATGGATAATATTGCTTTGTGTTACAATGCCTGCACATTGCTGAATCTGAGTAAAAAAAAACATGTACCGGAGTCTACAGTTTAGTGTCCGTTGTTATTGAATAGGATAGAATACCTGAAACAGTAGTACTGTATAATAAACCCGAAAAAATAAAAGTATGCATTTATTCTACATGTATCATGTTAGTATGGTTTACAGTCAGCACAACAGTATGGTGTTATTAATAAAAAATCTTTATTCAGAAAATTTAAAAAACGCAACATCTCCTTTATTAAAGTACAGAAAGTCAAAACATTTACAGTAGGATGGTGTACAGAAAATTCAGTCAGGCCTGCACAACTCCAGTCCTCGAGGCCTGTTTGCGGCCCTCGGGGACTGGAATTGTGCAGGTCCTGTGTACAGTAAGTAAAAACATTTCTTTATTTATACAAGTTAAAACACGCAACATCTCCTTTATTAAAGTACAGCAAGTCAAAACATGTACTGTACAGCACAACAGTATGGTGTTATTAAAAAAAAATCTTTATTCAGAAAATTTAAAAAACACAACATCTCCTTTATTAAAGTACAGCAAGTCAAAACATTTACAAAAACATTTACAAAAAATAAACAACAGTTTACGCAAATGTGATACCCACCAGATTGTCCTTCCAGGGCCAATGCCTTGTATGGCGCAAAATGCCATTAATGGAGTCTCTAACAATTTTCATTAATGGATCTGTTATTGAAAAATAGCGCCGCAATTCCTCCACAATAGTCCTTCTTACATTTTCAGGCAGCGCCCTTTTTTCTCGATTTCCTTCGTAGTTCACTTTGTAGACCCACCCGCAGTAACCAAGTAGGACACGTGGTGCTTAAAAATTAACAGGGCATACTTCTGGGGTAAACCAGCACTCATCACCCTATACTTCTCCCTGAGTGCTGGTGTCAGCTCGCGCAGGATGATGTCGGGCACCGTATCGATGCAAGCGTATGTAGGTTGGGTTCCGGGAGTGGGTGTTCTTCTGTGAGCGGGTGTACTTGTGGCG
The DNA here is from genome assembly GCA_036426205.1 of Ascaphus truei. Lineage (NCBI taxonomy): Eukaryota > Metazoa > Chordata > Amphibia > Anura > Ascaphidae > Ascaphus > Ascaphus truei. Next base: position 11,378 of record WSYH01001277.1, on the reverse strand, counting down.
GCGGGCGAGGGTAGGTTGTCTGGGAGGAAGCTTTCCTCCTGTCTTGGTCACCGTGTTGTCTCCTGGCGTGGTCTTGACGGGGTTGTCATGTTATCTTCCTCCTCAACGGCATACATGCATACAAATTCTTCTGGTGGAGGTGATGCACTTGGTGTTGGAAGGCGGTCGAAGGTCCCTATATTCACATCCATGCCACCCTCCTGCTCCAGCATCGGGGATACAGGGGCATGAACACCGAGCAAATTATGTATCCCCGCTATGTCAGTCTCTATCTTCTCCATCCGTTGATCCATCTTCTGCATCTGTTGATCCATATTTAGCATGGTCTCCAGAAGTAGATCTATCTTTACCAGCATAGTAGAGTTCCTGGGGATATCCACACTTAACCCATTCAGCATGCGGTCTAACGAGCTGGTTCTTGTGCATGGGGTGCTGTGGACATCTGGGTGGATGGGTGCTATGGAGGATAAGATGGGGGTTCCATGGAGAGAAGCGGCAGCGTCGTCGAAGAAGGATGGATGAGGTGACCTGTGGATTTCCGGGAGAGGAGAAGCGGCAGCATCGTTGAAGAGGGATGGAGAAAGTGACCTGTGGATTTCCGGGCGAGAAGCGGCAGAGTCGGCTAAGCGTAATGGAGAAAGTGACCCGTGGCTTTCAGGGACACCAGCGGCAGCGGCGTAGAAGAGCAGTGGCGAAGATGGGCTGTAGATTTCTGGGAGAGCGGCGGCAGAGTCGTCGAAGCATAAACGAGGAAGTGGCCTGCGGGTTCGATGGGTTGGCTGCCATTTGTTTTGCGTTGTGTGTACATCACCGAATTTCTTCTTGACATAATAAGGCTTACAGCAGCGGCAGCTCTTATTCGAGCAAAAGCCGCTGGCTGTATGTGGCTGGGAAGCGGGTAGCCGCGGCGCGTGGCGGCGCACTGTGACGTCACAGTCACATGCGCGCCCGGCTTCCCCGTCTTCCCCGGCTTCCCCAGGCTTCCCCGACACCCCTGGAGATGAAATTAAGGTAAGCGGGGGTTCGGGGAAGCAGAGTGGCAGAGCAGAAGGGGTACAGGGGTCCGGAAGGGTGTGTAAATTGCGCGCGATGGAGGAGGGGGGGTGAGTGGGGGAACGCGGCGGCGCGCGTGCATTACTGGCGGCAGCTGGGGCAGATCCCGGCATGCCGCCGGTATTTAGTGCAATAAGATATGTCGCTACTGTACGTGTTTTAAAACCCTTAGCCTTTGGGGTCAGCAGAAGGTTTTCTTTATTAGCCTAAGCTTGACACTTTGGCCTTGGATTGGAAACAGCAGCTGCCGTAGCCGCCTTTCGCTTTTTCTGCATGAAAGGCACGGCAGAGGCGAGTGGGTTCCTGCGTCCGTAGAATCGGGGTTGATCCATGGAAGCAGATGGCACAATGCAGTATCTGGACAAGGGCAAGTTCAGATAAAGATCATCGAGTGGTGGGCTATGCAAAGTGTGTAACCTTTTATGCATGGCGACGAGGTACAGGTGTTGAAAGTGGGCGTACTCCAATGTGAGTCATTAACGTATAAATACACCATCCATTTTGTGGATTCACTGCACATTGAATACACATCGACTAAACATTGAATATACATTATTGTGTTTGTATTTCTTTCTACTCGCAGCAATGCCTGTTAAAAAGGTTTCAAAGGATCTAAGCATGAGAATTAAGGAGATGTAAACGAGCGGACAACGAATTGCAGATAGCCAACGCTGGTTAGCTTCTTCTGGCCTCGTTGTGCCATCAACCACCGTGTGCTATCATGCACACGGAAAAACCAGACAACGCACGAGGACACCAACAGTATACTAACTAGTATATTTATATAACTATATAATACAGTATATCTATTATTGTTTATATTGCTGCATTTTAATAGAACTATATATTGTGTAGATCTATCTAATTTTATAGTTATTTCGGTATATTTATATAACTACAGTATATCTATTGTGTATATTGCTGCATATTAATAGAACTATATATTGTGTAGATCTATCTCATTGTATACTATTTTTACTGCAAATAATGTGCTGTGCTTGTGGCCTACTGCACTGTAACTTACTGGATTGTTATTTTTCTGTACATTGTAGGGAGACAACTCTTCTGGTCGACAAAATAAGTGAAGAGAATGATGAGAAGAGTGCATTAAGGGTCAAATACACTCTGCAGCAAAATCACAATCTCACTGTATCCGAGACCAGCATAAAGAAGATGAGACGCAGAATTGGATGGAAATATGGACGTGTGAGGTTAGTACTGGACAATACAGGAGGTAAAAGTGTTGTTTAAGAAACTGTACTGTACGTCTAAAATGATTTCTTCCTTGTCATTACAGAGCGTACCCCATGATAAGGGACGTTAACAAAATTAAGAGAGTGGTCCAGGCCCAGGCATGGATCGACAGTGGAGAAACTTTCCAGGATTGCATCTTCACTGACGAGTCTACTGTTTCGCTGGAGAGATTTGCCACCTTTGCATTCCACAAAAAAGGTCGCATATCTATGAAGCCGTGTCCAAAACACCCAGTGAAGATGCATTTGTGGGGTGCCATCTCTAGGCGTGGACCAGGATGCATCGTCATCTTTGAAGGTACAGTAAAATGTATGTCACACGCTTTTGCCTTACGCACTGTACTGTACTAGTGTGCAGTTTTTTGAGCACTTTTCTTTTCTTGTTATAGGAATCATGAATAAAGCTTTCTTCCAAGAGAAAATTGTGCCTGAGATTGTGGAATACATCACACGTGAGTTCCCGGATGGTCACCGTTTCTACCAGGACAACGATCCAAAGCACACCGCGTCAACAGCGCATATCCTTGAGCGTGGTATTAACTGGGTGAAGACACCAGCTGTCACGCTGCGCTCACCACAAACAGGACGGAAGACCGCGGGGCTGAGGTGGGGATTGATAGGCACCGACCCACAACCACGCAGTCCTGTCCGGAATGCGTAGTCCTAGTTGTACCGCGTCGTAGGGTTGGAGAGGTCAGGGTAGTCACGGTACTTGCCGTGTTCCAGGGTTGGAGAGTCCGGGTAGGTAGAGTTTCGTAGCCAAGGTCCTGGGTAATAGAAGGTAGAGTAGTCGAGTAACGAAGCCGGGGTCAAAGTGCTGGAGAGTGTAGAAATCCAAGTAACAGGCAGGGTCAAACAGGTCAGACAAAGTTCAAGACAAAACTAGACAGCAGCGGTGAGCACAATGCATAAACAGGAGTTTATGCTCAGCAATGAAGGACAGGCAGAAGCAGGTATATATGTGGGAAGGGTCCAATTACCTTGCAGGGGTGTGTACTGGTCCACCAATGGTGTCAGAGAGACACTGATCAAAAACAGCTTGCAATTAGGCTTTCCTGATGCTAGGTCTGGTTGCCGGGCAACCCGCGCGCGTGCGCGATGCGCGTCGCGACGTGATGACGTCATGCGGTTTACTCAGCAAGTCTCCGCCTGTGGGAGGCTCCAGCAGCTCCCTCACGTTCTCCTGCTTCCTGGTTGCCGAGCAACCCGTGCGCGTGCGCGTTGCGTCTCGCGTAGCTCCGCCATCACGCCGCTGCGCCTGCACTGCCCTGGCAGTGCGTGGGCGCATGACTCTGCCCCGTGGTGCTTCCCTGAGTCGGTCTCCGCGCGGATCAGAGGCAAGTGTGACACCAGCGGAGTAAGTGCGGTAACCGTGTCTCATTTTTTCCCACTGTTTTTACTGTGTGCTGTATCTCTTAAACTAATTGTCCTTTTTTTGCCCATCCAATGACAGATCGCCAGACTTCAATCCTATCGAAATGGTCTGGCATGAGCTGAAGGACCATATCCGAAGGTCGTGAAACCCTCCAAAAAGGATGAGTTGGCGCAAGGCATACTGAGTTTTTGGAACGATGTACTCACCGTGGAACGATGCAATAAATATATTGACCATATTTCGACTGTGTTGCCCATTGTGATCACGCGTAATGGGCAAGCATCAGGAAGGTAGTATGATATAGTACTGTACTGTAGTATTGTAAGTACAGTAAGATACAGGTAAGCATGGCACAGATTTTTTTTCCCTGAGAAAGCAGCACCAGCCATCTGGTTACAAAGTATTTAACAGTAGTCACAGTATACAGTTGTTCCAGTATAGACTAGTTTGACAGTACTAACTGCATACTGTTGTCCAATATGGAGTAGCTATACAGTACACAATGCCATAATACAGAATGCACCTAACTGCTCAATTTTTTTCTTTCCAGAGAGAGCAGCAACAGCCATCTGGTTACAAATTATTTAACAATAGTCACAGTATACAGTAGTTCCAGTATAGACTAGTTTGACAGTACTATACAGCACACAATGCCATAATACAGTATGCACATAACTGCACTAATTTTTTGTTTTCTTGTCTTTTCAGAAAAAAAGGATGAACTGGGGGAGAGGGGGGGTATCGTGTAACGTCTGAACTGTTTGTACAGTTAAGTGTACAGTATCTAAACTGCAGTCATGATGTACACAAAACCTCTCCTCTCTCAATGAATTACTGTACTGTACAGAGAATGAGGAAGAAGATAAAGACGGAAAAAAATATATTACTATATATATATATATTATTATATATTATATATTATTAATTAATATTATTATCAATGTGCATTATTCATGATTATCCACGGCCCTCAATTTCCATCTGACAGAAAAACTTAATAAAGACTGCATTTTGTATTATTCATGATTATTTTTATATTTGTTTTTTTTTGTTCCTGATAAAATAAAATAAATATTTATTTACATTCATGATAATCATAATCATTAACAACCCCCCCCCCCCACACCTACACCAAAGAAAAAGAAAGAATGACAAAAAGTGGTAATTTACTGCATCAACAACATGAATCAGATAAGGGTTTTTTTAACTCTCAATTTCACAGTGCTGTGCAAATCAGATTTACATATCAAATTCGAGAAGGGATTTTCAAAAGCATTACCGTAAACAAAGCCTCAAAGGGTTGGGGGGGTGGATGGGTGAGTCATGCGCAGTATTCATCAGCTAGCTCCCTTCCCAAAGAGGATTACAGAGAGGTGACGCTAAGACAACAATAGGAAAATTAGGCACGCATTCGCAGAGAGGTGATGCCCGGCTAGGGATGGATTAAAAACACAATGGCAAGCTTCAGAAACTGAATGACTCTGTAGAGGTGTCTGTCGATAAGAGTTTCAAATCCTTGAGCGAGCCTTGTGTGTGCGTCAGGGAGGGGGGTACAGGGTACAGCTGCATGAAGGATTAGCTGTACTGCAGTTCAAAGAAATGGCATATTTTCAAAAGGCAGGTCATCATAATAATTTGATCCCTACACCCCCAAATACAGTACATAAAAAGCACACAAATCAACATTAGTGCAGTCAAACGCACAGTGTCGCAGTCAAAAGCTACAGCACAGATTGAATATCGTAATATCAAGATGGTTTAGGCAGGCTTGTGGAGAAAATTAAAAATGAGGAAAAATTTTTTTTTTGGTCACTCACTCTTGAACTTCGCAAGCAAACAGTGGTGAATTTACAGACGCATGCGCAGTAATCATCAGCTATGTACTGTAGCTCCCATCCAAAAGAGAATTACACGCAGGCGCAGAGAGGTAATGCCCGGCTAGGGACGGATTAAAAACACAATGGCAAGCTTCAGAAACTGAATGACTCTGTAGAGGTGTCTGTCTATAAGATTTTCAAATCCTTGAGCGAGCCTTGTGTGTGTGCGTGGGGGAGGGGGGTACAGGGTACAGCTGCATGAAGGATTACTGTAGCTGTACTGCAGTTCAAAAAAATGGCATATTTTCAAAAGGCAGGTTATCATAATAATTTGAACCCTACACCCCCAAATACAGTACATAAAAAGCACACAAATCAACCATGTGCAGTCAAACGCACAGTGTCACCAAAATGTGATACTGTTACAGTACTGTACACGCCTATGCATTTCAACAATTTTCAAATGAGACATACTGTACAGCACTGCAAATGCATGTATAAATATGCAAATTTACAGTTACTGCGCGCGCAGACGCAGACTTTGTACTGACTTAGGTTGAACTGCTAAATTATTAGACTTGGAAGACAACAGCTCGCGAACGCCCCCCGGAGTTTTTAGACGGTATTGCAGTATTGCAGACAGTGATAATAAAATGCTAATATTATGAGCGCTAAAATACCGCAATACACTCCGGACAAAAGAAAACAAAATGCATCTGTCCGCGGTTATCAGAGTTGCGCCGCTACGGCCGCACGAGGCTAAATGTGGACGCCACTGTATAATGAGATGTTGTCCCCAACTGAGTTTTTACTGCACCCCATCTGATTTGTTATGTATCTATAAAGGCCATGATTGATTTAACACTGTTTAGACCCATCAATCCCTGGCATGTACATAATAAATGCTATTTTTTTTAGGCAAGTTTAACCCATTGCAGAGACTATTGAAATAGATATATAACATGTACAGTATTTGACTTGCCATAGCAGTTGCTTAGAAGTTGGTAAATGGAAAGCAGAGTCTTCCACCCAAATTGAGAGGGTTGGCATGTAAGAACATATTCTATAATATTAATACAAGCACTGCAGATCAATTTAACAGAATATGCTACATAGCTTAACAAATGTATATGTTCTGAATAATGGTTGGTAAAGGGACGCATGGTACATGTACAGTATTAGTTTGCTGAGATTTCACTGTATGTATGTTCCTGCCAAACCAGTTTATGCTTGATTAAATGGTAATCTTTATATAGAACTGTATTTAAATACATGCCTTAGACTAATTGCCTAGGAGGGAGTAAATTAAATATACAAATGTGATTAAAATGTTAACTACTCCATTTACAAATTAACACTGCACAATAGCTTCAAATGTATAGTACATTTATCACACAAAACAAATGAGTGACTATAGTAAAATAAATTCACAGAGAAAGTAAAGTTGAATAGTATAGTTTGTAACTGTCCTGCAACTTAACTATATGTCAATTGTAGCACAAATAGTATAAATACGTAAATTAATTTGTCTAAGTTAACTTATCCCATCTTTATATTTAAATATTCCCTGTATTGTAATTGCTAGTAAAAATTATAAAGTGCTGTGTATCTGGTAACTACAAAAATAAAAGTGAACGCAAACAATAACTAAATGATTTCCAGTGGCAACTATATGTTTCAAATCACCAAACCTGGATAAGTTATCACATTTAGACATTACAAAGGCTTTAATAAATTTTTAAATCAAAAACACCACAAATCTGTGTAGAGGGAGAGGGGGGTTGGCCCGGTATTAAAGGGGTTGCACCCCATATGGCCACCCCCTGACCTCACCAGGGAGGCAAGGGGTTAACTGGACTGCGGTCCAGGAATGTGGTTTACACCTTGTCATGTCATGAAAAATGTATGTACCCCTGTTCCCATGTTTCATTATAATCCTGTATTTTAATGTTTTAAAGTGCATTTCTGTATCTCCAGTTCTGGAGGTCGCAGAGAGTTGATATTTGGCCAATGTGTGGAGTCACTGTAGGCATTAAGAACTGGCAAATTTCGACCCAATGAGCCCACCAGAATGGAACTTATTAATATGTGTAGATATTAAAGTATATATATATGAAAATGCAGACCATCTGCTATGCTAATAGGTCATGAAGGGCAGCCGGCTGAGTGAGCCTAAGCACTGTGATAAAAAATTAACTGCCCGGATTGTTTACACTAAGTACTAATCAACAGACCAAGTACTAGTCAACAGACTCTGCCACTCTAATTGTTATCTGAGGGTTGAGAATCATCAAACTGGAGTGGTTTGTAAGTGTTATGTCTACACCTACAAACAATGCAGATACTTCATTTGGTAAACTGATCGTCGCCCCTGATTTAATTATGGGGCTACCCATAGAGTCCCAGTACACATGGGCTAATTAGCTGGGGGGCATGGGTTAATCTGTGTCTCCACATTAGGGATTGGATACAGATAATTGTTCACCAATAGTCTGTATTCAATGTTAAGAATAGGGTTAAACAGGTATATAAACTGTGTCAACCCTACAGTTTTTAGTTCTTCTTCTGATACCATCTTGAATGTCACCGGATTGCTGGAGAATTGCTAGCTGATACTTCTCCATCCCCCAACCCTAAGTAAGTGTTACCTTCTTGTCTGTTAATTGTACTATATTGCTGTGTTCACCTTATTTAAGGAATAAATATATTTTATTATATCTAAGCCTCGTTTAGTTCAACCCAGATATTTGGTGTTCATTATATCTTGTCATAAGCTACCGTGACATCTGTTTAAACATTATGGGGCCTATTCACAAATCTGTGACAAAATCAGTGCATGTGTCTAACTATGGGGCCTATACACTAAGTACCGATAAGCCACTTATCGACACCTTATCTCCAAAAAGGCCTACAGCGATTCAGTAAGCCCCAATAAGTCGGAGATAAGAGAACTTATCGGCAATTTTTTTCCTGAGGGAAAAAAAATGCCATTCGAGCTTCGATAAAGCACTTATTGGCAGGTTTTCAAACTCGTGCAAATCTACTAACCCCTAGATTATTGAGGCTAATCGCGGCTCTAGAATAAAGATTCTCTCAAAATCGTCAGGCCAGGAAATGTTGTCAGGAAGGTGGTGAGAAGCTAAGGAGAAGCGGCGAGACGGCCTTATAAAAAAAAATGCATTTTTCATTTATCGGATTGAAGCCAGGAGTCTCCGGAGCTGATACCCATTATTATCAGCACCAGAGACCCCTGGAATCAATTCGATGCAAAAAAAAAATGCATTTACAGGCAACTTCATAACCATAGCGGCTAACCACTATGACAATGAAGGGGTTAAGGAACAACAGCAGCTTTATTGGGGGCAGATGGGGTGAGTGAAGTTGGTCCTTGGCCCTTCATTCACCCTCCTGCCCCCAATAAACATTACCATATGTACTAAACACCAATACGCAACCCACCCACCCCTTGTGCTCACTCATAAATCTATAATTTAATTTTGTATACAGAGGATTGATACCAGAGCCTGGTGGGGGTCCCCATGGGTGTCCGTGGGCCTCCAGGTGGTCCACGCAGGTTTCCGGCGGTCCTCGGGTGGTCCCTTCTGGCCTCGGTACCAATCCTGTGGTAAAAAAATATTTTTTTGGAATACATTGCAATAAATACACCTCCCCCCAACACATACAGTACAGTAATGGGCAAAATAAGTATTATCCAGAAATGGACATCACTTTAAGGGATGATGTCACATCCTTTTGAACTAATGTAACCTATCACATGGTACAGCAACCAATGGGATTTTCTGTGTAAAATTAGTGTTATTCATATTTTTATGTATTCAATTATTGATGTATTTAAGCATGTTGTATCTAAATGTCTATATAGGATTTGCTATATATAGGTTAAATCAATTTCTCAAAGTCTAATGTCTGTACTATATTACATTGTATACCAGCAGTGAAATGAGTTAATTTAGATCTGGAGTGCTTACCTGTTATTAATTATTTAATCAAATTGTGTCTGGCTATGATTGGTTATACAAAGTATAAAACATGTCTGATGACCATTTTAAAATTTTCCCTGCCTAAGTTCTAAAGACAAAATGCGTATGTTTTTGGAGTGCAAATACTGATGTAGTGGCCGTTATTCGAACACTTCACGCGTCATGTACAGAGGCGGCACACTTTATCCTTACCTGGCTAGTGCCGAAAGCCGGGAGGTGTCCCGGCTTGCTCGTTTATTTCCCTCGGTGTGCCGCGCGTCATCGATGCGCGGTCACGCTTCATCGGGAGCCCTGGTGTCCCGAGGGAGCCCTGGTGTCCCGCGATGTGGGGGATTGCGGTGGGGGGCTCCGGGGAACCCGGCGGACCCGGAGAGGGGAGGGGGAAGCCCTGATCGGAGGACCGATCCTCCGAGGCTCCGGCGCACGCCCGGGACACCTCGGCGCGCGCCCGGTTTCTGTTGCGGCCGAGACCGGGCAAAGGTAAGAATAAACTCGGCCGCAACAGTACATCGGAATCACGATTTGAAACCGCGGGATGAATCCCACACTAAGATGCGAGCATGGCGAGAGCAGAAAAATGAATTTTAGTGTTCTGGCTTAAAAACATGAAATTGACACAGTAGCACAGTAGCACAGTACTGTACACATTACAATTCATCCATTTTATTGCAAACAAAGAAACAGAATCCATGAAATTCAAACAAAACATTCGCGATAAGCGCGTGTGCCTAGGGCGGTTAGCCGTGTTTCATGCTGCGTGGGGAGCAGCAGAGAACTCAAAATCGGCGCCGAGATGTGTTCGAATAACGGACGCTGCATCAGTATTGCAGTTTTTATTGTAATGCAAGCATGAACACACAGACTGGAACGCATACCTCTTTTTCATGTGTGAGGACAACCAAAGCAGTGATTTCTTCCCGGGAGATGGTACAGCTGATCTGGAGAGCCCCATGACAGTGTAAGCAGTCAGAGGTCCTGACAGCTGGGGACGAGCATTTGTTGGCGGAGGGACCGGAGTGGGAAGTGCACGGCGTGCATATTCTTCATCCGTTACACGGAGTGTTTGTTGCAACCGCCGATCCCTTCAATACAAGACATTGGATCTGCACCGGAGGTTTTGATGGGACCCTGCCGCTACTGTTGGCGTTTGAGTATTTATCTCATATATGCTTTCATTCCTGATTTGTGTGTGCGCAGTTTATATTTTATCCAGTTCCATAAAAATGTTGTAATTGTACTATACTATGAGTGCGCCTGTTTTTTGTTTGTTTTTTCTCTAGATATCTTCGAGGGAGTGGTGATCCCTCCAAACAGGCTGCATAGACTCTAGGGGACAGTGTACTGGGACTGGATTTTCATTTGTATCGTATTCTTATTTTTTATACAGTATTTTTTTAGCTTTTATGCACATATGAAATTATTCTGATGCATTTGTTAAATTGTATGGTTAATATATCATTTGCCCTTATGCTTAACATATATGGTCTATATCAACAATCAGATTTATAGACCTGTATGAGTGTGTTATTTGTGTAGGTTTAGATATTGGTAGGCGCTACTTCATTTTTTTTCTTCGTATATATATATATATATATATATATATTGTTCGACAAATCACCCAAAAATCTACTTGCCCAACCAAAAAATCTACTCGCCACCTAGTCCCGCCCCCAACACCACCCCCAACCCCACCCCCAACCCCGCCCCTAGTCCCGCCCCCAACCCCGCTTTAAAATAAAATATATAAATAAAATACATTTAATAAATTCCTAGTCAGAACAACATTCGTTTTTGACATAAATGTATTTATTGTATTACATTATACTACAAATAGTCCTTGTTGCGTGTGTGTGTGTGTGTGTGTGTGTGTGTGTGTGTG
>WSYH01012571.1:0-18639 GCA_036426205.1 Ascaphus truei | reverse complement strand
TAATCACTACAACATAACTTATCACACACAACACACATACCTATATACACCACGCACCATAACATGCCTACATGCACACACCTATCCCACCACCCACTATACACACGTGCATACACCTATAAACAACACTCACACCAAAGAAACCTCTCAATGCATGTATACCCCACAGGGTGGGTGGGCAAATTCTGAACACCGACACGCTCAGTCAGAACGAGTTGCGGAGGACAGGACTGCCTACGCCATACAACTGAACCAAGGAGCAAGGGTGATGACAAGGATCAGCCTTCTTCGGGGGGTCGGCGGACGCCACGGCAGAATCGACACCATCGCGGAATCCTCGCGCCCATAGCGAGGAGGAACTCGCGCCATGGAATGCCACGAACATGGCTATTCCAATCCATAAGGGAGAACATTCTACATGAGGCGAAACCATACGCCGATCGCCAAATGACAACTTATACATGGAAACACAACACGGGAAGACTTCCCACCATGATGATATAGGGCACCTGGTAGAAAGACCCCGACCTCACACCTCCCCATCCAGGAGGGGGGGGCCCTTACTACAGGACATGCGAGGTAGGCCCAGGGGGCCGGTCAACGCAGGACCCCAACCGTAAAGAGAGAGGCGCGGCAATCTCTCTGACGCCCGGCCAACCGCCAACAGAATCATAAGGCCGCGACTAGGGGGAGGCACACCCAACAGTGAGATACGAAAGCCCAGTCGGAGGCAGATGAGACGAGCGATGGCCCCTGTACCCTCGAGCCCTGGGATTGGACGTACCGCATGTGAGTGTCCGTACCCCTGGATGAAGAAATGATCATCGCGTGAGTCCGTTGAACGAGACGCAGCGGGGGGGAGGCGCACCTCATCACTCCCGCCACCAACCCCTCCCGGGGGACCTGGCCACGTCGCGGTAGCACGTCTCATACATCCGAGGCCAGCTACACCAGCGATTCCGGACCCCCTCTACCCCGGAGCGCTCACTAGCCATTGGACCACCCGCCTCCCATTCAAATACCCCTCGACTGGCCGGCGCCTGTTCACCTCGCCGGGACACACGCGCCTCAACCTTGGAGGAGGAGGTGCGCCCCCCACCGATGACGCCAACCGGCCACGTTAGGGACTTCCACGCTCGACAATTAACATAGCACAGCGGCACGCCGCGCCACGGAGCCCCGTCCGAAACCGCTGGAAGGGCGAGCCTATCTGCGGGAACACACCAGCCATTTGAGGGGCTCTCTCATCGTCGATATACAATTACGCCAAGTGCTCGAGGGGAACCATGCCACCCCGGACACACTTTCCCAAACACTAGGAACTGCCCCGCCCCGCACGTCCCCCCACCGCAAACACCACCCCCCGCGCGCGGTCAGCAAACGGCACCAGCGCGAACCATAAAACCCCCCTTGCCCGGGAACCTCGCCCCCCCGCCCTACCAGCTCTACTACGGCCCAGGCGGACGTTGCATCTGGCCACCCTCTCAAGCACTCCAAAAAAAGACCACCAACCCTCCCCAGGCCTCAGTGTCAGTAAGCGGCGCTCTCGTTTGGTAGGGGGAGCCGCAGCCTCCGGGAGGGGGGGCACCCCCCCCTTCCCTCTACTCACGGTTCCCCGCCCCTGGCACAGCCCCGCCCCGCAATCCACTGGAAGGGGGGGCCCCACCCGCCGCTAATAACGCCCGGGTGACAAACGCCCACTTTATTAAAACACAGAAGTCAGGCGGGACTCTAACTCACGTCTACTCGCTCAACGATAAAAGCCACCAGAGGGCGCAACCCGCCGTGCCCTATCATGACCAAGAGCAGGGGAGTCAACACACTCAGTCCTGCCCTCCCTCCCAGATCCTCGGACCAAGGACCACATGAGCAGCTCCGCGTGCATAAGCGGCCGAGTAAGGCCCGGCCCACTGCGGACCACCCAGATTGACCACAGCGCCACCAACGCCCGTCCGCTTGAGAAGGCTCTCAAGCGCAGCACCCCCAACGAGGCACCCAGTGCGACCGAGACGCCGGGAGAGGTCCGGAGCTATACTCAGGCCGGGTAGAGCGCCTGCACAACACCGGCGGAGCCAGGCCTCTAGGACGCTCCAACACTCCACAAAGCCAGAGACGCGCGGATACTAAGCCCTAACAAAGGGCCCAACAGCCTCCAATAAACAAATACAGGCCGGTAGCAGCCACCTCTGACCGAAGCCCGAGGGGGGGCAGGAGCAAACAAGCTTGCCAAGGATAGACGCCAGTCCCCTCACCAGTGAATCCCTGGCCTCCTGGTCAGGTTCGGAACGAAACAAATCCAGGAATCAGGGTGAAGTGCCATGGGGGAAGCTGGGGGGGGGGCGTAGGACCTACAGCTGAGCGCGAGACGAGGGAGGATTGGCGCTCACACACCAAGGCAGCACCCTAGGATCCTGGCAAACGGGGAACCGGATCGCAGTGCCTGCTGCACCCAACTCAGCGGCAGGCACTATGTCAGACACTGCTTACCAGCATCCCATCGCATGTACGGCCAGCACCTACGCATAACATGCCCGAAGCGTCGCCCAAAAGCTCCACGTTACAGGCGAACAACCCCTGCTCAATGCAGAGCCGTCGGCCAACCCAGCACAAACCCGACCAAAAACACGGTTCCCCCTAACGCTTTTAATGTGTCGCAACCCGCGCCCAAATAAGCGGGTCCCAAGACGGGGGAAAGGGTCACGAACCTTCTACCCTTCGGAGCCTCCCCATGTACCGCCAATGTAGTACGAGTCAAATTGCTACACCCACGCGTAGGGCGGGCGACCTACTTATTACATCCCCGAGCCGGACTGCGCGCAGCTCAGATCCATAACCGCATCCCTTCCTCCTCTCTTGCTTTGGACGCGCGTACAAGTAGAAAAAAGCCCACATTGGGCCGTCCGGGCGAGACACCGAGCGTCCGGCAGATAGGACAAGGGATACACCACACCACTTATGGACCCCCAAATTAACCCCCACCAATCACGACCTCCCCCGCAATCCCATAGACGCAAATTTAGCAGAAACATGCTGGGCCAGGGCAAGAAACCCACAGACAAGGCACTCCAACAGTCCCCCAAACTAGCCGATCGGCGAGACACAACACAAGAACGGTCTTGCAGGACGCCGAACGTGTCCGCACCCGAAAGAAACAAGGCGGGCTCTTCAACCCAATCCCCACCAAAGCACCAGAATGAGCTCCACAGAACGCCACAGCGCCATCTTCCCGACGCCGCGAGCAACGGGAAGAGACTAGGTAAATTGATAGATCTACTCCGGCGTACGTAGCCCCGTCCTACCACTTGAGGGCGGACGCGGAGTCCCCCCTTAGTAATTCACTCTAGCTGCGCCAACCCCACCACCGAAGGAGGGCCCAGAGCGTGCCCCGAACGGCGGCAGGGCTACAGTTGGCCCATCACTTCATAGAGTCCGGCAGGAGGGGGCCGACAGTCCACGCGCCATGTCGGTGTTAAGGAGGCCACCAGGCCATAGTCACCTCTCTCCGATATCACAGTACATACTGCGGGGCAGCCCCTCCAGATCAGCCACATGATACTGATGTCACGTGGGTCGCCACAACGCTGAGCTGCATGACCCCCCCGCCAACACTACGCCCCACGTTTACTACCCCGACGGCTCATCCTCGTCACACCGAAGAGCCTGTGCTACTGGCCTTGCCATCTACAAAGGGTCCTCGAGGGCCTGTGCACAACGTTCGGAACCTGGCGATGCCTCCAACGACCCACGCTCATCGAGAACCCCCCAACGACATTGCCACGACTTACAAGGAACCAAATAGCCAGAGCGCGCCGCTGGCGGCTCAGGCGGACAGAAATACACGGCCACAAGAGAATCGGGCACGAGACCCACATGGTGACCAACGGTGGGTGGACGGGACACTCTCGCGACCACAGCACAACGCAGACCACACCTAAGCGCCCCACCGGACCTTAATAAGTGGGGGGGAAGGCCATACCCCGCCCCCAGGCTCAAGACTCAGCTGAGGAGGATCAATCCAACCTACCATCCAAGTGCAAGCAGGGCTAACACCCGAGACCACGGCTTACTACGGACGGGGTTAGCCCCCCGTCGAACAGAGGGGGGCCCACAGAGACCGCAACTCACGGGACCAGAGCGTGAACAGAACGCGAATCCTGAAAGCGAACGACCCAACCCACAAATACGCCCCCACAGAGGAGGCCTTATTCCCGACCGCAACGCGAATGTGCGAGTACCACCCGGTCTTCATTGTTCTGGCAGGTGTAATGCCCGGCGCTGAAAACAGGTGGCGGCGACCACAGAGGGGGGCTAACGCTAAACAGCATCGGCTCCGGGAGGTTTAACCCCTCGAAGCGGTGAAGGCGCAAACACGAGGGAGTGTCGATGGTAGCGTACCAAACCACTGTGCAAACCACCAAGTTAATCCAGCGCACACACCCAAAAAAGTGGGGGGCGGGAAAGCCTCAAAGACAAAGAGAGCACCAAAACAGCTTAAGATCCTAGAGAAGGCAGTGACCCGACACGGAGGGGGAACGGGCCTCCGGACCACGCCTGACAAAGGACGCACCAAAGACCCCGCCGACACTACCGCGGCGCTCAACCAAGAGCAAGGCAATACACTGGCGGAACAGGTTCGCGGAGGAAAGGGGAAGCCTACGATACAAGCACTACTAAAGCGAGTCATCTCTACCCGTTGACTTCTGCTGGAGCCCATGCTACGCGTAGACAAACCGTGGCGACAATGGGACTTCTCCCCCAGGTGGTACACTTTCGTACACCCAAGACGGGGAGCATTGGTGGTCGGGAGATTCCCCACAGAACATCGACGGATCCCGAACAAGGGGTCACAGGAAAGAAGAAAAGGTAGCACGACACAAGAACCGCCCCCTGTGCGAGAGCGTCCCCCATGGCAGGGGGGGGGAGGGGGAGGAGACCGAACAACCCCCATGCACGGGGCAGGGGGACCGGGACGTAAATCCATAGGTCTACCGGGGGCATGAAGTACTATGGGGCAGGCCCCCCTCACACCCACAGAGGCCCGCACAAGAAAACGGGGGCGGTGGAACTGCTAAAGATACGAAGGCACACCATGCGCTTATAAAATCAATACAGGCGCGAAAGTGACCCCCCCGCCCCACAAGCTTCGGTAATCGATCTCAACGAGGGTTCCCACCCACACCCGGGGAATCATCCTCGTCTTCCCCCCACGCTCCCTCTTGACCTCCAGACAGACCCCCAGGGTGAGCCAACCCGTAAACACACCGGGGCGCAATCGGACTCAGCTACGCCAACGCCCACACTTCAGAGAGGGAGCTCCATTACCCGGATCAACGTCCAGGAATCAAGGCCCAGCATCCACCATAACCATTATCTACCTCAGTGGACAATAGGACGCCCTTTCCATAACCTGTCTGTCATCTTCTATAGACGGCACATCAGATGATGCGGCCAGAAATACGGCTTGAGTAGCCCAACGGCCCGCCCAAGGGATGACTCAAGGGAGCACCAACACAACCAAGCTGCCTGCTGGAGTCACAATGGGGTGATGCATTAACCTACCCACTGCCATACAACACGAACGCGGGCGCCAATAACGTTGGAACCCCCATCTCAACGCCTCCGAGTCGTTAACGAAAACGAAACGCGCATAGGGGCCCCGGCCGTGACCAAAACGAACCGACCACAGGGACTAGGGAGAGCTTAAGTAAATACAAAATGCAACCACACGAACTGCCCTTATCTCTACCATCGAGCCCCCAAGCGCTGAGCCCACGTTTACACGCCAAGAATCGCGGGCCCCACGGCCCACCCCCCAGCAGCGGCGAGCAGAAGAAAGAAAATAGCTCCCAGCGCGGCACCCGGCCGTAGCACAACTGCATGGGGCAGGTCCCTCCCGATATCCCCAATCCCCCAATTCACACAACAAATCCTAGCTGCCCCCGGCGGGTCCCAGACAAATCAGGAGCCCACGACACAGACCAGACCAGCCTGCTCGGATCCGAGACGCTGACAGAGTCTCCCGCTCTACCGGTAATGGAACCCACCGACAAGGGCGAACAGACGAAAGCCACTCGAAACGGGCAACGTGTCCAACTGCGACCTCCACACATGACCGACCGATCCCCATTAAGACCTCCTACCGTAGACACTAGAAATGGAGCCCACCGCGGAATAGAAAGATTTATCAACATCCGCGAATTACACAAGGCCAAGTTGACCACGGCCAGGGCTGCACACAATTTTATTCCCCTGCAAGGCAGCCACATCTTGGAGGACCCGAGGAGAAGTTGCGCGTAGCCCTTAGACCCACATGGCTTGGGTTTCCTTCGTAATAAGCGCCTCACCAAAACCCAGCAGCGCCCACATCCCGAGATAATTTACAGCCCTGGGCGTACTAGCCCGCTCAGGCACGCTTCCCGTCGCACTCGCCCAATGCGCCACTCTAGACTCTCCTTACCCTACCACGTTCCACAAGGAACTTCCCGCCAAACAGTGACGGAACAGGGAGGAGGCGGAAACAACAGGCCCTTGACCAAGCCCGTATACCTGCAACCACAGTATGACTCCGGGGGAAGAGCGAAAGTCTCACGACGGGAGGCCCACAAAGGCCGAAATCAAGGTAACGGCAGAGCCCCAGCCGTCCAAATACACAAACGACAGAGGCGGAGTGTTCCAGGCCGACCTCTCGCGATCCACCGGCTCCATCGAAAGCAAAGCGAGCGGCGACCCATACATCCACCCCCGATTAAATTACACCCGCTGCCTGCGGAGACCCCGCAACACCCTGGCCACGCCCCACCCTCTCTTGCTAACCTCCCCCCCACCCCCTCCAGAACACCCCACATCCAAAACAAACCATCTACGAATCCCACAACCAACACACCGAAAGGCCCCCCGACCCATGCCTACATTACAAAACCCCAGGACTGGGCACCCCCTGGGAACACCCAACTCGTGGAGGTTTCGCGGCCAACATCACCAGCCCGCCCCGGCATGCTTTCGGCACACCCCCCCCTCCCGGACGGCAGTGTACAATGAAAGTCACCCCGAACCCTTGCCCTCCCCGGCCCACAATCTGGGGTCAGGACCTGGCCGCCACACCCCCCCTACTCCATTAACAAAGAACCCCGGGTGCAAACCTAGGCTGGACCCAATCCGATCAGCTCCCCAACACCCTGCCCATACCAAAGGGTGCTTTAGGCGGGGCCTGTCTCTTGGAGACTCAACTGGGGGAGGGGCGTCTTCCCCACCCGCTTTCTACTAGGGGGACGACCCCCGCGCGCAATATTTGTCAAGCTCGCGCGGGGCGGTTCCTAGTGTTGTCTGGGGTTAACGGTGTGGCGCCATGGCCTTGTGACCTGTAGAGGATGTGTGTGTGTGTGTGGTGTGTGTGTGCTGTGTGTGTGTGTGTGTGTGTGTGTGTTTATATACATGTAAAACATGGTAAAGTTTATTTAATTAAAAACTTCAAATTTCTGCTGGGAAAAAAAAAAATAGCGGAAGTCTTTCATTCAATGAAAAAAAAAAATTCTGTCACAAGTAAGAAGTTTCACTTCCAACATGCGTGCTAGGCACACACACCCTTTTTTCTTAAATTCAACTCGATGCCATTTTTTATGAGTTTTATATACTGATAATCCTTTCCTTCTATAGAAGGTTTTAAAACACTTCCCGTCAGTGCAAGATCTTTCTAAAACTTTCTGTTTGTGTCATGTTGCCAATATTCAAAGTAGTTTGAGCTGCAAAATGTACAGTAGATAATGTTAACTTAGTAATATAAAGAATACATTGTAGCCGCTACACTAGCTGAAGGATTGATTGAAACTGAAAGGCAGCCATTTAGTGAACCCTGGGAAACAGGATCTTGCTGATCGTTCTCAGGGAAACTAATCGATCGGCCAGCTTAGGTAATTCGTTTTCAATAAAGGTCATCAAAAGCTGAAACATTAAAAGAAAGCGACAATAAACAAATGTAAGCCAATGATCAAATAAATAAACTAAATATAGACCAATAATGATAAACTTATAATAAATAAACGGCGGGGTGCATACTAAGGACGGTGGGTAATAGACAAACAGAACAGAAGAGAGAAAACACATAAGTACTCTCAAAAAGAATCCAGTTTGTAGCACACAACCTTGTTCTGTATATTAAAACAAAACGATTTATTTTGACATTTTTAAACTGCTTGGATTGCCTCCTTTTAAACCTTTGATGAAGTGTGTGATTACTTGTAACTTTTTAAAGATCAATAGTTTGCAGCTGTTTAGAGTGATAGAAAATGCGACACTTGCTTTCTCAGCCAAGTTATATGCACCATGGATGTTTACTTGTCTTTTTTATTTATTATTTTAGTTCGGTTTGGGAGCAGTAAGATCGATAAGGATCTTCTAGATCGAATAGAGAAAGTCACGGACAGAAGCCACATCACTTTTTACAGAGGGGTATTTTTTTTCACTAGGTATGTCATTCCCTTCAGTACAGATGCCATCTGATGTTTTATTGAGCAGTGAAAAAAATATTGTCCTGCACCTCGACTGCATATCGTCTAAGCAAAATGCGTAGAATCCATCTAACGCCAACTAACGGGTCTGGCAGCGTATCAGTGTGTTGTATCATTGGCTATAATGAGAACAAAATATTTTAATAGGTTTCTTTTTTAGGTTTTGAAACAATTTTCTTAAAAACATGTATAAGGGTAATTAGTCATTGCCAATAAGTAACTTTTCCTCCGTTATACTGCACTTGCTTCAGTTACTTACATGATCCGCTCTTCCCTGTTTCCTTATACTGTAATATTCTGCAGATGGTGTCACAGGAATGAGGGATTTATTTTAAAATATGGTAATTTGTATGTATCTTGCAGTATCATGTTGTTTAGGTATACATTCTCTATCTCTCTCTATTTCATTTATAAATGCCCACAAAGACCATACAATTGGTGCAATAATATATACAAATAATGTGTGTCCGTGTTAATGTTACCATTGCCTAAATATGAGCAATATGTGTGGGATTGTGTTAATCATTTGATCTGAGTAGCCCAAATATAGAAACTGTATTATTAGAAATTGTAATATAAGGCATAAACTATTTACTTTGACTGCACATTGTTTTTGACTACAAATAATACAAATGAACCCTCATAGTTACATTTATTGTGTTTTTTTTTTTTGTTCTCGGTGCTCAGATCCAAAGTACATTCTGCAGTTCTGTTGAAGGGCAGTAGAATGGAATTCTAAGCACTGGGACATTCAATGTTTATATGGACTGAGCGCTTCGTTTCATACTGCTGCTAATGCAAAGTACCTGTCCAGTTTACTGCACCACGTCTTTGTTGTATGACTGTCCGGTGTTATTACCACCAGCAAATATGTTTGTTTGTTTTACTCGGGACATGCACCAAATCCTCGATGCCATGATAGAATAAGAAGCCGTTTATTTACTTTATACGGGCAGGGGTCCTTCTTCTGAGTCTATGCATGTGGGCCACCTCGTCCCCTTATCTTTACAAAGTAAGTCGGATATGCTGTTTTGTTACCATGAAACGTTGTTGGGTCACAGAGAAAATTTCACTTTTGTAAAGTGGTTTGTAGGTAGGAAGAACTTAAAATAGGTTATTTACCTTTTGAATGTCTGGTTATCATCTGGACAAGAAATGTATGTAGTCTGAATTACTCGACGACAGTCTCCAAGTACACATTTTACATTTGGCTTGTAAGGGAAATACAATATCTTTATATACAGTACGTAGATTATAAAAGATTGTTGAATATAAATTAAGGAATTATTGGCACGCAGCTGTTTCACAATACAGCATTTCAGAACGACAGGAAATTCTTTGAGGTATTGTGTTCTGGGTGCGTTGAATCCGTTTGTACGTTTAAGTAAGATGCTGTGTATGCCTGCATAATGTAATACCTGTATTTACCTTTTGGCCCCTTCCTTGCATTCGTAGGTGGCTACAAGAAGTTTTTAATATCCCATTGGTTGTTCAATTGGACGATGATGAAAAATATCTGTGGAAAGACCTGACACCAGAGCAGGCTTACCAGTATGCAATAGAAAATGCCAAGGACATTATAGCATGCGGGTTTGACATCAATAAAAACATTCATATTTTTGATCTTGAATACATGGGGTAAGTGCATGCTATTTTTAATAATACGAAGGTGCTGCTTACAACACTGGGAATGCAAGTTAATATCTAGCTTTTAAATGACCAATGCAAGCTCATTGTTGCTTGCCGTAATGTGTGGGGGGGGGGGGGGGAAGCAAAATCTTGAACAATTCTTTAATTCAGATATATAAGTACTGCTCTCTTTCTGTAGGTCCACTTTACGTTCCCCCCCTGCACCATCCCTCCCTCTCCACCCCCCGTCCCCCTTTCCGACCCCTTAGCTTGTAAGTACATGAATCTCGCAGTGTCCCTGGGGGAGGACAAGCGGGTCCGTTTGGAGAGGTTGCGCATTGCTCCTGAAGCGAATGCATCCAGCAGCTTCATTCTGCATTAAATTGCCATTACACACATTACATGTATTTCCATTATTACAATCAATTGTCTGTATGTACAATGCCCTCATGCAGTGAAAAGTAACAGAAAAAAATTTTTTTTTTTATTATTATTTTTTTAGAGTGTAACTTGGTATTTCACATTCTTTTGTGGAAGTGTGACACAGAAACGTGAATATGAAAAACATTGTATTGATATGACACTCAAACTGCGTAAACTAATATGGGTGTAAGAATAAGGAGGACAAATTACATTATGTTACATTATATTTTAGTTATAAAAATGATGTTAGAATTACAAGGTATCATTCTGATATTTTACCCTCCTGGGCATATCTTGTGTTCTTGAGGCATTCCTTTTACTTCATCATTCAAATCATCCTTCTGGACCTGCTTTCATTAAACTCTTCTTTTCTGTTGGAAAGCCTGCTGGTCTCACAGCTCTCTGAGTTTTCATACCCGTTTGGGGGGTGGTCTTACTCTCTGAATTAAATGTGGTTCAATTCCTATTGGTTGGGAAGATCCTAATCAATCTCATTCCAGCTAAACTGACAACAGGGCTGAATGAGGAAAAAAGGTCTGTGTGGCTAATTGCTGCCTAGAATTTTTATGTCCCCATTGTAGATACAACTGTTGTTACCATGTCTTTGAAGTACAGTACAGTTCTCACATTACTGAGCAGGATGTTATGAAGAGTAAATTACAATCACTGTTTGAGCTGCATGACATAGTATCTGCCTTCTGTTCACAACCAGGCATGTAAGACACAGACATATATAAATATATATTCAAACACTATATATACACACACACACTTTCTAGGTCAGACAGTTTGCAATATCAAATCACAGTTATGCTGAAATTAAAGACTTCAATTCTGACAATTCCCCACTTAGAGGGCAACGAACAGATATAAAGGAGAGATCCTCTCAATTACATGAATCTGCAATCTGCAAGTATATGACATAACTATAACTTAACACATCACATCACCTTATGGATGTTATACACTAGATTATTTATTGCTAGGATACCATGTAACCTTCAGTTGGTTTTATTCAGATTTGAATTGTATTATGGTAAAATGGCACAAGATGATGTGATACCGATCAATCTACAATTTGGGATACGTGAGGAATAATCTGGAGCGCAGTCATATACAAAATATAAAAAGAAATGCATAAATAGTGTAACAAATGTGATGAAGTCCACGGGGGTTTATGATATAGTATCGGTATCAAGTGGAATGAACCAATGTCCCTAGCATACAAGTGTCCCATGTGAGCATGAAGTGCCTTGAAAGGTATCTTTAGGGATATCCCTCAAATCACTTCTGTCTTCCTTGGATCTTGCAATCAAGTGGTTGGGGGAAGGCAGGTGTGTAATCCTCCCCACGAGTATGGCAAATGGTGTCCCGCAGAGATACATATTGCACAGAGAGATGGATATGTATAAAACATATGTTTATATTACGCAAATAAAAAGCAATCGTGCACTCGCATACGGTGCTGTAAAGCTCTGACGGATGCGTGGCGGCTCAGCGTCCTTCTGATAGCTGTGGTGCAGGGGAATCCCACTTCCGCGTCTGCCTAGCAGGCTGCAACAACAGTTGATCAAGAGCGCATACACCACCTAGGGTGGCTGTCAGGAGTCCAAAATAACCACGTTCACAGTCAACGTGAATTATATGCGAGTGCACGATTGCTTTTTATTTGCATTATATAAAAATAGTTTTATACTATCCATCTCTTGTGCAATATATATCTCTGCGGGGACACCATTTGCCATACTCGTGGGGAAGGAGACACACCTGCTCTCCCCAACCACTTGATTGCAAGATCCAGGGAAGACAGAAAGTGATTTGAGGGATATCCCTAAAGATACCTTTCAAAGCACTTCATGCTCACTGGACATGTGAGTAGTGGCATTGGTCCACTGTGATACCGATACTATATCATAAACCCCCGTGGACTTCACACATTTGTACATTATGTATGCATTTCCTTTATATTTTCTATATATAATCTGCGCTCCCGAACGTCACCAATTTCAACTTTCTTGAGGATCTAAAGGGGATCCTATTGGGTCGAGCAGCAAATCATTTATTGTATATATTATCACATTGAATTTAACACCTTTATTAGTTATCACGTTATCATATTAGAGAGCGCCTCAGTATTTTTCTGTTCACATTGTATTGAGGTAGTCCTGGATTCTACAGAAATGTGGTGCAAGTTCAGAAACACGTACATTCAATCAAGTGAAAGGGATATTTGGCTTCACGGACAGTGATTGCCATTGGTAAGATACGTTCCTTTGTTCCCTTTGAAGATATGCAGATGAAATGGCCAAACAGAGGGAACTTGGGGTATGGTCATCAAAGTAGTATCTCTGTATGCAGGGGCGTAACTGTGCTGGACAGACGTGGCTCCACTGGCTCATTTGGGGGTTTGGGGACCCTCCCTCGGGACTCCTTCATACCCTCCCTCCCCGACACCCGTATTACAGAGCCCACCGGCTCTTCCCACAGCAAATTAAACAAAATTGGCAGGGAGAGGGCAGGGCCTCTGTAAACAGAGCTGCCGCCTCCATGTCGTCATCATGGCGAGCGACGTGTCGTCATGTCACATGACGCAGCAACGTTACCACAGGGGCCCTGTAGGCGTAGCTATCCACTGGTCTGTACGCTTCATGGGTGCCGGAGGAAAGAGCCATGTGCAGAGAAAGTCACGGATCGGTGCACACAAACATTCACTTGAAACCTGCAAGTACTTTGTGCTGCAGAGGTGAGCATGATGTTGCAGGCTGCACAGCTTTTTGGGGGTTTCCGCCCCTTCGTCAGGACAAACACAAGTCCATAAAATCTGAAGTACTTGCAAGTTTAAATGATGAAGCCGCCGACGCAGGACATTCAAGTCAATGGTTAGTTACCGCAAGATCGGGCGTGATGTCCAGCATCGCGGCTTCATGACCTCGTGGACAATGTTGTGTGCTCGCAAAGACTTCTACCTTTTTTGCGGTGCAAAACTGTAGTACAGTAGGTCCCACTTATTCGACAGGTTCGGTTCCAGGCCCCGCCGAACAAGTGGAAATCGGCGAAAAGCGGAACATAGCTTTTTTTGTGCAAAACGCACAAATGCTTTGTCCACCTGCAATTTCCCCGTCTCCTTCCTCCTACGCGCTCCCAGAATGCCCCCCTTTTGAGGATGCGCGGACTTAGCGACCCCTTCGCATGTCATGAAACAGTACCGCCGTATTGGGCAGATCGCCGAAGAAGCGGGGCCCTAATGTATGTGCATAATACCATACTGTCTCTCTCAGCTGCAAAGGTTTCAGTGCAGTAACTTGATGCCAGGCGATTTTACGGTGTACTGTCGTTTAAAATGCCTGGTTTCTTTTAGGGAAAATCAGCTTTCTGCCATCCAAAAGCAGCTCCGTCTTTCAGCAGCTCCTTCCCACAAATATTAAGGACAGAAAAGATATTCAGTGTTCTCATTCCATGTGCCATCGACCAGGTACATTGATGACCTTTTTATAATAGGTATTTGCATTACTTCAGCACAAGAGGGTTCTTTTGCTGTCAGGCATGTTGACAACCTTTTTGAAGATCAGTGGTGGAATTGTATGATAAACCCTGTTTGTTGGTTCTGGGGATGGTTGGTAAAATGCAAGAAAAACATCAGGGACAATTGTGTAAAGCATCAGAGTTGATGGTTACAATTGTTGCTGTTGTTTCATGCAGTTGAATATATTGAGGACCCCAAAATAATTAGATGGTTTTATTTGAAATGTAGTCTAGTGCGGGGGGGAGCTAGAGTGGTAAAGACACATCATACATACAGTAAGTATAAACTAGATTAACTTAATAACGAGCAAACCTGCATTTACAAGCACCTTTCTTTTCTGGTGTTTTTTTTTATTGCTGCATTGAGAGAGGCGCGTTGTAGGGAATAGTGAAGATCTCAGAACGACATTATGTGAGGACTAATGCACAAAATAAAGATGCTTTATCTTTTATTTAGCATTAAATTGTTTAGACCATTAACTATATAAATTAAATATCTGACATTTTGATTGCAAATATTAAAAAGGACTAGCTTAGCTCTCTCGTTTACTGGCCTCTGTTATACCATCACTATTGGTTTTCCTAGATAACATGAAGGTATTGGATGTATTTGCAGGATCCATACTTCCGAATGGACGAGGGACGTAGCTCCCGAATCGGATACCCTAAAACCAGCTCTGCTGCATTCAACATTCTTCCCAGCTCTGCAAGGAGCACAGACAAAAATGAGTGCCAGCGATCCGAAACTCTTCCATCTCTGACGGACACAGCCAAGCAAATAAAAACAAAGGTACCGAGAAATACCTTCACCGCATTCAGTATAATACAAGATGGGGGGGAGGAGGAGGGGAAGATGACTACTTGGAAGGTGGTTGGCACTCACATGGACTTGATCAAATTGTGATAGTTATTGGATCAGATCAACGTTTCGGTCCTATGGTCTATCTTGAGAGAGGTCCAAAACGGAAGGACCGAAACTTTGGTCTGGTAAATATCACGATTTGATTAAGTCAATGTGGGGCGGGCGCCTTATTCCCAGCATAGTCCTACACTTCGCTGTTCCAGCTGTGCGCCCGTTAGCATTTCTTCGTATTGTATTGTATTGTATGTCTTTATTATATAGCGCCATTAATGTACATAGCGCTTCCAGTAGTAATACATGGGGTAATCAAATAAATAGCAGATAATATAAATAAACAGATCATGGGAATAAGTGCTTTAGACATAAAAGTAACATTTCGGAAGAGGAGTCCCTGCCCGAGGAGCTTACAGTCTAATTGGTAGGTTAGAACGTACAGAGACAGTAGGAGGGAGTTCTGGTAAGTGCGTTCTGCAGGGGGCCAAGCTTATATCGTGTTCAGAATATCACAGTGCTTTCATATGCTTCTTTAAGCAAGTGTGTTTTTAAGGGTGCTAGGTCTTAAAGGTGGATAGAGAGGGTGCCTAGTGGGTACTGAGGGGAAGGGCATTTCCAGAGGTGTGGGCAAGAAAGTGAGAGAGGTTTAAGGCGGCGAGAGGGCTTTTAGATACAAAGGATGGTAGAAAGAAGACATCCTTGAGAAGAACGCAAGAGTCTGGATGGTGCATAACGAGAAATTAGGGATGGAGATGTAAGAGGGGCAGAGGGCAGAGAGTAAAGCTTAAAGGAGGAGAAGAATTTTGGAAGTGTGGAGATGCGGTTGAGGTGTGGATGGATTATGCCAGGAGAGGGTTTCATGAGGGGAGATGTGAGACAAGTCTAGGAAGATTAGGAAGTAGAGTGATCTTAGGCAGCAGCGTTTGGAGGATTGATGTTAGGGGAGACAGGTGAGAGGCAGGAAGGCCGGACAGCAGGAGGTTACAGTAATAGCAGAGGAGAGCAGATGAGAATGAGGGCCTGAGTCAGAGTTTTAGCAGTCGAGCAACAGAGGAAAGGGCGTATCTTGTATATTGCGGAAGGAAAAAGCGACAAGTGTTTAGAAATGTTTTGAATGTGAGGGGCGAATGTTGAGAGAGGAGCGAGTGTGGACCCCTAGGCAGCGTGTTGGGCTACTGGGGTGAATGATTGTAGTTCCACAGTAATGTGGGAAGGAGGTAGTAGGGCCAGGTTTGGGAGGAAGTATATGGGAGCTCTGTTTTAGCCATGTTGAGTTTTAGGCGGGGGGGCCCAGGCCATCGCATGATATAGCAGAGAGACATTTCAGAAACTTGGTTGTACAGCAGGTGGTAAGGACAGGTTGAAAGTATATTTGTGGGTCGTGCGGCATAGAGGTGATATTAAACCCAAAAGATGTTTTAGGTCACCTAGAGAGAGTGTGTACAGAGAAAAGAGAAAGAGGTCGGTGTTCCAGTTATTGTGAGTGCCCTATATATTAAAAACAAATGGAAAGATGACTAGACAAATTGAGGAGGAGATAAGACTTCGGGGGGCCTATGCCAGAGAGCAGCGATATTTCGAAATTCGCCATTTTTTGGAGAAAATCGCGCAGAAAGACAGCAGAAGAAAATGGGCGGGAGGTTCCCAGAAAAGAGCCAATTTTTCTTTTCATTTGTAAAACTCGCCTCGCGGGCTGGCGAGAACCTCAATCTCGCCAGTTTTAAAAATTCCTAATGCAGAGAGGCGCGAAAGACGTCATCTAGCGAGCTGTTCGCGCCAAATAAAATGGGGCGCGATTGTCTCCTTTTTGCATCGGCAGAAAAAAATTGGCAAGAAGCTGTCGCTCGCGCCTGGAGCAAAGGGAAAAAAAAAAGGCGGCGAATTTGGTTTTTACACGTTTTGAAGCGCACGCATCTCGCCAATTTAAACTCGCCCCACGCATCCATGTTAAAATAGCAGAATTCGCACTTTCTGCATATGGAGAATATAAAACTCTCCAAAAAGCTACTTTTTAATAAATTCGCCAATTTAAATTCGCTGCTCTCTGCATAGGCCCACTTAGTCTGACTTCCATTGCTTGTTTAGACCCTTCAGTAAACTGTATTAATTATATGCTCAAAGATAAACTTTTTAAACGGGGGGTGTATATGGTGTTGGTCCGTCTCTAAAACGGCGCGTTCATCTTTTTTTGTTTCAGATCAAACAAGCACGCGTCTCTGGGGAAAGGAAACGGAAGGAACAAGAGAAAGAGAGTGGGACAATGATAGGAACTAGGTCTGGAGTGAAGGGATGGAGGAGCCTACTTGGAAGAGATCAGAAAGTGAAAAAGTGAAGCCGGGCGGTGATACGAACAAAAATCGGAAACACAAATTCCCTGGGTTTTGGGCGTGTGACAATGGCTGTCCCACGTGCCTAGCAGGACCCCAAAATCGAAGGTGTTGAAAGCAATTCATAGGCTCACCTTAAATGAATGTTCTTTCAGCACAGAGCAGGTAGGGAGTTTGGTACTGTTTTAATGGAAACATCATGGTTGAATACAGTAGCAGCCGCCCCTAATGTTTTAAAAGTTGAGCTGTAAGCAAATTACAAACTGTATTGCACATTCTTTGGGGGACGTGTGACATAGCTACACAAATACATGTGAATATGAAAAATATTGTATTGATGTGAACAAATGAAGTGTGTGTGTGGTTTTAAGATAAAAAATTAATCTGTATACCTTGAGTGATACAATAATTGTCATATTACGTGTGTCCATACAATTATTTACCTCTCTGCCCATATCTTGTGTTCTTGAGGAGTTCCTTACTTCATCATTCAGTGTCATCCCTCTGGAGCCGTAAGCTCTTACTGAGAACCCCTTCTTTGCTGTGGCGAGAAGCTTAATAGGTCTAGCGCTACTCTGGGCTTTAATACCAGTTTTGGCGGGGTACGCGGCGGGGGGGGGGTTGGGTTGCGTTTTCTGAATTAACCTTGGTATTTCAATGCTATTGATTTGAGAACAGCCTAATCTCTTCCAGGCTAAAACTGACAACAGGCCTTGAATGGAGGGGAAAAACTGGTTGGTGTGGCCAATTGGCGCCATAGCAGTTGTCATGACCACATTGTAGATGACAAACTTGTTGTTACCATTCTTTGAAGTCACAGTACAGTACAGTTTCTCGCATTACCGAGGCAGGATGGTCTATTTGAGAGTAAATTACAATCAGGTTTGAGCGTGCTGCCACATGGTTAATCCCTTGCCAACTGTTCACCACACAGACCATACTAAGATAGTCAATATTATATTTCAACCATATACTCGTATACACACACATACTTATACACACACACACACATACCTATATACACACGCACCTATACACATGCATACATGCACACACCTATCCACACACTATACACACGTGCATACACCTATACAGACACTCACACTCAAAGAAACCTCTCAATGCCTTATACCTCCTACAGGGTGGGTGTGTGTGTGTGTGTGTGTGTGTGTGTGTGTGTGTGTGTGTGTGTGTGTGTGTTTATACATGTATAACATGGTAAAGTTTATTAATTAAACACTTCAAATTTCTGCTGGGAAAAAAAAAAACATAGCGGAAGTCTTCATTCAATGAAAAAAAAAAATTCTGTCACAACGCTAAGAAGTTTCACTTCCAACATGCGTGTAGGCCAACACCCCCTTTTTTCTTAATTCAACTC
>WSYH01012570.1:5421-18643 GCA_036426205.1 Ascaphus truei | reverse complement strand
TGCTGGTGTCAAAATACTTGGCGATTCTGGATCTGTTGACACTGGAATCAAAGGCCTAGCATTGATTATCGCTGATATTTCAGCCATAAATGTGGTTAACACTTCGTGGGTAAGTCGAGTTAAATCGGTTTTCAGCATCATAGCGTCCAAGATACGCCAGACTACCCCGATCATGTGTTCCCATGCTCCGCCCATGTGAGAGGAGTGAGGAGGGTTGAATGTCCACGTACCCCCTTGGTCACGCAGGTATCTCTGGATACTGTTGTCTCTATTATCTTTAGTGTTTACTTGTAATTCCTTACATGCTCCAACGAAATTGGTGCCACAATCGGAGCGTATTTGTTTAACTGGTCCCTTGCACTGTTTTCCTTCAACGTTGTGAGAAAACAGTCCCTTTGACTCTGTAGTTTTCTCTACAGAGTGCATCGCCTTGTGGGAGTGCCAGTTGTGGTAGTTTGTCATCCTATCACCTGGCGTTTGGCTGAAGGAGATGGTCTTTGGCTCTTTGCGGAAGTGGATCAACGCCCCTGGAAGATCGGTTGTCAGATCTAGTTCAGTGAGTAGTGCCCCATTTGGAGAAGCTTCCTGGTGCCGAGCATTGGCGTTGAACGTTATCCAGATCTGGCTGGGTTTCTGACGGTGGTGGACACCAGATGATGGGAGGTGCTGGCATTTTTTACCTTCCTTCAGTGAAGGTGCTGGTTCTGCGTGTCTGCTAAGGAATCTCTTCCGCGTGAAGACCACAATTGGATTCTTGGTCTCCGGCTCCCTTTGTGGATTGTGGCGGAGCGAAATGAGCCTCGGGATGGCAGGTTCTCTATTGTTCGGGAGGCGTCCTTTTGGTGTATGGAATGGTAGCGGAGTCACCCAACTGCTCAGTCCGTCTTTAGAGAGCTCCTTGACTGTTAACTTCGGGAATCCTCTATCTTCCCTTAATGGTGTTTGCTTGTCATCGTTCCTTGTTGTCTGGAACGCTGTACACCGTAGGTCATTGGTGCATTCCTCTTGCACGAGCACATCTCCCCGTACTGCACCGACACACTTTATTCGAGCAAATACCCAGTATGTACCTGGCAGATACCTGGAATGCGCCGCTCCTCACCTCTGACAAGCCCCGTTGCGTTTGCCTTCCCAGCCTGGGTTCATGCCTGGCTGACGGGCGGCTGATCTGTTAAATGATAATGATTAGGATTTAATAGGCTGCAATACTTCGCGTGTCTATCAGATGGCATAAATTCATGAATTGTAATGCAGTATATATATATATACTGTGCAGTATTGCAGCCAGCGGGAATAAAATGCTTCAATCCCTGCCTGGAAAATACCTCAATGCACTCGGGCAGAAAACAGTCACAAACCTCAATACACCCGGGTATACCCGAATTCGTGGGACTAGCCGAGCTCGAATAAAGTGTGTCGCCAGTGTAGAGGGGGGGCAGACTAGCCCATTCTGGTGAGTATCACAGGGGCTGCAGTAGCAGCTCACTGCTTTCATGCCCAGAGGCAAGAAATGCAACATTGTTGCAAGTTACACAGGCACAGTATGTGTGTGCAAACTCCATGCAGCTGAGAATAAGATCTGACAGGCAGAAGCTGCAAAGGAGAGAAGTCAGAAATGTAGTTCTTGTTCCATGACACTCCCCGTCTGGTATCTGGAGATACCACTATATAACAGACTATGTGGAACATATGTGCAATGCATAACAAAGATAACATCACATTCTCAAACAATGCAAGAGTCCATGTCCACATAGCGATGTGACACCGGCCGGTATCACTGGTATCAAGGTCCCTTGGTCAAGGTTCTTTGGCAAAGGATGCAGGGTGGAGGCACAGCTCCAGGTTTGCTGGTTGCACCACAATGTCTTTGTCTAAAGGTCTCTGGCACTGTTTCCTTTTAGCCTTGTGAGAGAACAGTCCTTTTGTCTCTGTAGTTTTACCCACAGAATGCCTCCCCCTGTAGGTATGCCAGTCGTGGTAGCCTGTCGCTCTATCACCTGGCGTTTGGCTCCTTGCGGAAGCGGAATAACATTCCTGGAAGACTGGTTGTCGAATCTAGTCCAGTAAAGAGGGCGTCGTTCAGGGAGACTCCCTGAAGCTGAGTGCTGGGGCTGAACACTACCCGGATTTGATCGGGTTCCTGAGGGTGGTAGGCCCCAGATGATTGGAGGTACCGGCATTCTTCACCTTTCTTCATTAGAGGTGCTGGCTTTGCGTGGCCGGTAAGGAGTCTCTTCTGGATGAAGGCCACAAAGTTGTTTTTGGTCTCTGGTTCCCTTTGTAGGTCGCAGAGGTGCGAAGTGAACCTAGAGATGGCATGTTCTCCATTGTTTGGGAAGGGCCTTCTTGGTGAACGGAATGGTAGCGGGTTCACCCAACTGCCTGGTCCGTCTTTGGAGAGCTCCTTGGTTGTTAACCTCGGGAATCCTCTATCTTCCCTCGATAGTGTTTGCTTGTCATTGTCCCTTGTTGTCTGGAACGCTGTGCACCGTAGGTCATCTGTGCTTTTCTCTTGCACGAAAACATCTCCACGTAATTTGGTGAAACGCTTTTGTGTCTCTTTGTTGACTGCCCTCAGGAGGTTGTTCTCTCCCTGGACATGACGAAGAACAGTCTCTTTTGCCCTAGTAAAACCCTTTATGAAATGTCTCTGTGGCTGTCTCTTTTTAGATGTGTGAGAGGACAGTCCTTTTGACACTGTGGCTTCACCTGTGGGGCGCAATCTTTTGCGGCTATGCCAGCTGTGGCAGTTGGTTGCTTTGTCGCTTGATACTCTGTGGAGAGGAACAACTGTACATCTTAGTCGTGCCACTGCTCGCAAGAGGACTGTTTGATCGTTCATTGCCTTTTGGACGATCCCTTTGTCGGTCACCTTTGGGAGGTTACTTTCTTCCTTCGGTGGAATCGACTCATCATCCTTAGCTGTCTGGACTGCTGAGCATCCCAGGCCATTGTCACATCCCCCTGATGTGAGGATGTTTTTGTTGATCTCAGGGGTATGACCTTGTCTCTTCTCTTCACTTGGCCCTCCTATCACTTGGAGATGGCCAAGATATGGTTCGGAGAGGGATGTGTGTCCACATTCTGTTACCACCGTTCTGCGGGCGTCAACATAGTCTCATCCGTGCTCTTTGTCGGTGCACGCGTTGCCCACTATCACCCATCCTAGGTCAAGTCTTTGGGCGTATGGCACGTTGTGGGGTCCGTTAAGCTGTTTACGGACTTTATGTACCCTCATGATGTCCCTACCGAGCAGCAGCAAGATCTTGGCGCCCGGCAGGATGTAGTTGGCTATTCCTCTGAGGTGCGGGTAATGGCGTGCCATGTCTGGTGTGGAAATCTCGTCCCTGTTTGTGGCCATGTGGCTGCACTCAATGAGTGTGGGGAGAGCTATCTTCACTCTGTTATCCACCGAACGTATGACATAACCGCTTGCTCTTCTCCCTGTTGACTCAGTTGACCCTGCACAGGTTCTGAGGGTGTAGGGTGAGGCATTGTCCTGTAAGTTGAATAGGTTGAAGAACTCTGTCTTCGCCAATGATCTGTTGCTTTGGTCATCGAGGATTGCATACATCCGAATAGCCTTCTCACGTTGTTCCTGGGGGTGCACTGCGACAAGGCATATTTTGGAGCAGGACATTTTGTCACCTTCTTTTCCGCAAACCTCAGTGCGCTGAGATGTGACGGATGTTGACTCTCCTTCTTCTTACTCCCCGCCATGCTCCGCTACGGAGGATGGGTTTTTGAGTTGGTGGAGTGTCAGCGCCTCTGGGTAAAACGATGTCACGTTCTTGTCACTTTCGCACACTGTGCATTTGATCTCTTCTTTACAGTCCCTGGCTAGGTGAGTCATGGAACCGCAGCACCTGAAGCAAACTCTAAATTCTCCAAGTAACTTCTCGCGTTCCTCTAGGGACTTCATCCTGAACCCAAAGCACTTAAGTGGGTGTGGCTTCTTGTGTATGGGACATTCCCTGTTTGGGTCCCTCGGTTTCTCGTCTCCGGCGACCGGCTGATCGGGAGTAGTTTGGGTCGTGGGAGGCACGTCCGTCCTGTGGACCGAGATGGGTGTTTGAGTGTTACCGTATCTCGCCACTGGTCTCTCATTCCTCGGGTGGCTGGCGCTGGATGTAGTCTGCGCCCCTAAGATGAAGCTGGGGTCGTTCCTCATCCTTGCTGCTTTGCGAATGAAGCTCAAGAAAACTGAGAATGGGGGGTAGACGACTTGCTTCTCCCTTTTGTATTTGGAGCCTCATGAGATCCATTTTTCTTGAAGGTTGAAGGGTAGCTTCTCCAGGATGGGTCACACTCCACGGGCTGAGTCTAGGACGTTGAGACCTATTAAGGAATGGTCTTTCCTTGCGAACTCCAATTCTTGCAGCAGGTCCCCGAGCTCTCGTAACTTCGAGTAGTCTTTGGTTGTGATCTTGGGGAAGCTGTCGACTCTTTTGAAGAGCAAATCCTCGACTGCTTCGGGGCTGCCGTAGGACTCTTCTAGCCTTTCCCACACTAGGTCAAGACCTACTTGGAGTTGGTGCGCGTTTGCCGCCCGCAGTCTATTCGCGTGCTCTCTGGATTCGTTCCCCAGGAACTTGAATAGCAGGTTGAGCTCTTCCCTTGTTGAGAAGTCCAAGCTGTTGATTGCGTCTTTGAACGTGAACTTCCACGTCCGGTAGTTCTCAGGGCGGTCGTCGAAGCTGGTGAGTCCTGCTTGCACCAGGTCACGCCGGATCATGTACTTGACTATGTCTGTCAGACCTGAGGCATCGGCGTGTTTGTCCCGTTCTGAGGTAGTTGCTGGGAGGGTCTGTGCGGTCGCCTCTTCCTTGGCGTGGACGCGTGATGGCTGCTGGCCAGTGTGTGGGGCTGTTTTCTCCCACGTGGGTGTACCTGGATTGCGAGCCTATTGTGGTGCATCCGTGTGCGCGCTGGCGTGTGGATCACTATAGCGGCTGTGGCTATCCCAGGCAGCATGTGCCATTGATGGAGCAGCATCTTCTCCTCGTGGGCCTAGCAAGTCTTCGTTGTCTGTGGAGTCACTCCATCCGTGTTGAGATGGTGCGCTGGTGTTTACACTGAAGAGGCTCCTTACGGAGTCTTCAGTGCGTTGGATTGGATCCTCTGAGGCTATCCGTTTGTACGTTAGCTCCCCGCCGTCCTGTCTCGTAGCTGCTTCTAAGACTTCGGCTTGGGCTATCGCGGCAGCGGCGTCCTCCTCTTTGCTTAGAGCTGCTAGATCCGCGTCCAATTCGGCCTTTTTACGCGCAGCGGCAGCATTGGCAGCGGCGGCGGTAGCAGCGGCGGCGGCGGCGGCATTGGCGGCGGCGGCGGCATTGGCAGCGGCGGCAGCATTGGCAGCGGCGGCAGCATTGGTAGCGGCGGCATTGGCAGCATTCTGCTCCTCCTCATCTATGCGCGCTCTTTCTGTCCTTACGGCTGCCTCTCTCCGACCATATTCGGCCCTGGCACGTGCGGCCTCTGCAGTGGCTCACGCCTTGGTAGCGCTTGCGCTTGCGCTGGACACGTTGGATTGCGCTGATTTTGCAGACCTTGATGAGTGCCTTGATGTGCTGGAGCGCTGCGACACGGTCTCCAGGAGGAGCTCTTTTCTCACGCTTTGCGCGTCTGTGATAGCAGTCCGCACGCGGCTGTCACGTGTAAGGTCAATGTAATTTTGTAAGTCTCTTTCTTGCAGGCTTTCGCTGTGTTGACAGGTATCCCAGAATATCCAAGAAAAACTGATGCTTCTAATTATGCACAGACATACACTACATAGAGTCCAGAAAAAGTTACTGTGCTTAGAATTATAAACACCCTTCTGTTCAGGGTCACCACTGATGAATGAGTATATAATAAATCACCCCACTTCTACCGTATCCCGTGACTACCCACGGGTAGGGGCTACAATGTGGTAAGGAGGAATATATAGTAGCTATACCGCCGTGTCCCTATGAGAGGACACCCAGCTAGTAAGCCACTACCCTCCGCCACTGCCCTCCTACACCCGGTGTCACATACGGGGAAGAAATCCTCACTGCGGAGGTAGGGGAGGGAGATTCTCAAGGTATACACTCACGGTCTTGACGCGCCGGATCTCCGGTCGATACTGAAGGTGATGACGTCGGTAACCTCTGCTCCAGAAGGAAAATGCAGCGTGCTCCAGCCAAATTAAGTCAGGCAAAAATAGGGTTTGTACGGCGGTTCACTTCTGCCGCTGGGGTATAAAAATAGGGTGTCCCACACGCAAAGATAATAAAAAAGGTTTATTTAGTGCATATACACAAAAAGAAACTGCTACAGAGTGAACTCTTTACGCGTTTCGTCCCTGGTCAGGTAAGTAATGTATGCTTCTGACAGTTCTTGATAACACGAGTAATCGGTCCTTAATTGCATTATTGCCTGCTCGAGCTGTTGCGCATAGTTGCCAACGCTAGTAACATTGCGTATTCCCAGTGTGGTTGTGCTCTAGGCCAACTCTAATTTAGCGCGGTGCGCTTCAATGTCAGTCTCATATTTTTCACGGGCCTTTTGTGTCAGTGTGACTGTCCGTTTGGGCCTTGCGCCTGCCTGCGCCTGTTGCAGTTGCGCAGCGGTCTCTGTGTCTGAGTGATCGCTTTCCTGCGTGATGTCTGGTGAGGCTTTGAGTTCTGCCATGCTGTAGGTGTGTGTAGGCCTTTAGCCAGTGCGTGTGGCGTGCGGTCTTTTACCTTGTCAGCGATGGGCGTCTGTCTCAGATGATGCCGAGCGGTGTCCTGCAGCGTGCAGCATAGGGGTAGCTGTACTCACAGGTGTCCGGTGGCTCTGACCCGTGTCCTGGCGGATGTCCGGTAGCGTGGCCCTTGATGGCGCTAGCCGTGGGAACGTGCGCAGGGGTAGGTGAGATGGTGGCTCATCACTATGGGGCTGTGCAGAGGGTGAACTCAGACAGAGAAAGGCAGTTAGGTTTTGTGTAAGAAGCACTGTTTGTTTGCAAAGCTGCTGTGCAGTGTAAGCTGCTGCTTGTCTGTTAAGGCTGCAGGCTGTGTGCAGTTTGAGCTACTTGGTGCTTCTTTGTCTGCAGAGACTGCTCTGTTTTATCATGGAGTCTGGAGTAGCAGCTCCTGTAAGTGTCTGTATGGCACACGATATCTTTTTCACTATTCTGAAAGCCAGGGGTCATGTGCAAGATGATTTAGCCCAGATAGTGTCAACTCAGCCCTCTTTTCCAAGCACAACAAGTTCTGTTTCTTTTCTTTACTTTATTTGGGGAAAGTAGCATAAAATACAGTCACTTGTGAAGAGATGTTGATGTATTAATAGTGTCTCTCTGTGGGTGCCTTGGTAGTTAAGAGCAGGTGAAAAAGATAATCCTACAGTACCAGTACAGGGGTTTACAGCAAGGTACTCACTCATCCAGAGGTTATGGTGGAAAAGGAAGTGAGGGGCAATGTGGGTAAAGGGAATAGCCTTGGGACAGACTATCTAGACCATACAGGAGGGGGGGCAGACTAGCCCATTCTGGTGAGTATCACAGGGGCTGCACTAGCAGCTCACTGATTCCATGCCCAGAGGCAAGAAATGCAACATTGTTGCAAGTTACACAGGCACAGTATGTGTGTGCAAAATCCATGCAGCTGAGAATAAGATCTGACAGGCAGAAGCTGCAAAGGAGAGAGGGGGGTGAGTCAGAAATGTAGTTCTTGTTCCATGACAGCAACCCTATTGGCCCTTTTTCAACGCCGTAATGCGTTATCCAACGCTCACCACCACTGATTAACATGGGACTCACTTTACAACGGTTTCACTATCCAAAGCTACTTCCAGAACGGATTCCGTTGGATAACCGAGGACTGCCTTTATTCTATTTTCTGATACAGCGGTGCGCAAACTTGGGGGCGCGCCCCCCAGGGTGGGCAGGAGAATTTCTAGGGTGGGAGCGGTAGTTACAGGTGGCCGTGCTCTTCCCCACGGCATTTAAATTAAAAGCCGGGGGAGGCGTGAGGCCTCTGTAACAACCTTACCTGGTCTCTTTCGGGTCTTCAGCCACGCGCATCACGTGACGTCAAATGACCCGCGACATCATTTAACACCGAGTCCTTGTAGAGAGGGGGCGCAAACGCTGCGGCTCCCCGGCAGGGGGGCGCAGCTCAAGTTTGCACACCCCTGTTCTGATATATGCTTTCCTGTATACACAAAAAAATTAGAAAATAAGTGAATGTTCAGGATAAAGCATGAGTATTAAACGAATTCTTATACAAAACTTAAGATAATGGGGTTCTCAGATTTATGAGGCTATTGTATAAATTAAAATGAAGGAAAATATTGCTATTTATGTGTTCTGCGACATGTTTTCCTGCTTATACGTATGTTTTTTTTTTGTTTTGTGCATCAAAAGAAAATAAGTGAATGTGAGAGTTTGTGTATTATTGCCATTTAATGAATAAGCCCCTATGACTGTTCTGGTCCATTACCTCATCTCCTATACCAACAATTACATTGTAAATTGTCGGCGGAATAGACCAGAAGGTCTAGGAACCAACACACATTGGGGAAAGAGTTCTTTTAATGCACTGCGCCAGCTCCAGATTCTGTCACCTAGCTCACATTTGTAAACGACAAGGTTTACGACACCTCAGACTTTGTGGATTTTTTTTTCTCTCTCCCAAAAAGAAAAAAAAAGGGGAAACGGACGCATTTGAGGAACACCATTGAATACGTTATTACAACGTATGCATCATGTAACTCCTCCTCGTGCAGCTTCCAAAATCGTAAGCTGGTGCACATGGGCTAAAAAAAACAGAGCAAAGTACATTGGCAGAGACGCAAACTAAAAACTAGGCGTCAGTTTGGCTCTAAAATGGTCTCATTACATAGACCTCCTTGTCGTAGTAAAGAATGAGACTCATGGAAGGATCCTTAATCGGTTGAGCTGCAGTTCTGAAAAGGGCCAGTATGTTTTTGCTATCTGAGCTTTTCTGTGATTGTATTACTATTGTGTTTTAAGAGGTATCAGTTCCAAGGGAGCGCCGCAGTTTCTTTATAAACTAATAGACTTGCTTGTGCCTGAAAAATGCTATGTACCACATTGTTTTATGTTGCACCGATTACGCACAATTAAATCATTTAAAAAATGCATTACAGTGGCATGCAGCAATATTAAAGGCGGCCCCCACCAGGTTATTGCCTGCTGTCATTTTTCTTTATCCATTGGAGGATACGCAATGTAGACTTTGTATCTCTGGAACGTCTAGCATCGCTCAGTTGGAATCGGTGTCACATCAGTATTTCATACTAACACTGGTTAATCTGTGGGGTTTGGATTTTTTTGCATTACTTCCATAGGTTACAGGCCAGCTCCATAAATTAGTATTGCAGAAAAATGTTTGCACCAATGTCATATAAAGCAGTAGTTTATTTAAAATAAATGACGATTTTTTTTTTATATTCTGAAGTTTTGATTTGTATCTGATACATGTGAATGTGCTCACAAGTGATATTTCTATGTGCTGTACAGTGGAGGGTTTTTGTCCCTTTCTTTACCCACCATAACTTATATAATATGTGGTTGAAACCTATTCCAACTTCACATTGCAAAGCCAGTATAACCAACCACACACTGGTGGGACCCCAAAGGTCAAAACAGCTGTCAGAGTACTGTAGGTTTACTCACAACCCAGGCTGCGCTGAAAAGCTGTGTAATACGGCAGGCATAAGCTTATAGGGGGTCCATGTTAAAATGGACATAAAGTAAAAAGGTGAATGTGTGCTCATTTGTATGACATTACCCAGAACCCCTAGCTGCAGTAGAAGCACTGCACGCTAAGAGATAATGGTAAAAAGTAGATTTGCAGACTTGAGACAGGTGAATGTGCTATGACGTGATATTTTTATTTGCAGACATATGAAAATTGATCCATTCTTAGTCAGTTTTCATAATTGACCCTCATTTCTAATTGTATTGCATGTGAAGGCAAAATAAAAAAGGACTTCACCCTGTCAGTGCTTTGGATAATCACCAGAACATTATAACATCTAGTAAAGGACACATCCACAACATTAACATCATTCAGGTTTATTATTATTGGACACAACCTTGGTGTTTAAATAAGATGACACAAAGAGAACAAATAAAATACAGTAAATCAGAGTCTCATTATATGGTTATCATCAGTTTGTCAGGGTTAGTTATATAGAGACCGGACAGATAAGGACCCCCCAGTCAAACACAACTCCATCTAATCCAGGTTAGCGGACGTGGAAATCTCTCCCATGGGAGAACCTTGGTGAATGGAGTTTTCAGTCATTCCATAATGGGATAAACATCGAAAGAGACAGGAACATCTATGCTATCAGAATTTAAAATGCACAGTTAATACATACAACCTTAAAAGCCGCCCACAGGCCACAGAGGATCCACTTAAATACATTTCGGACAAACTATTCTAACATTTATTACAGCACAAGTCCCTTCTGCTCGCTGGGGGAAAAAAAATCTACATATTTTGTTCATACTATTTGGTGGGTGCACTCCGAATATATAATAAAAATGAATAAAATTACACACACACAGGCCGCGATTAAAGTGATGTCACGTGCGCGAAACATGCTTTGAGGCCCAGGATATCTGGAGGCGTGGCGGAGGCATGGCTGTGACATCACGTGAGCGGTTTGCTCTCATTGGCTGAACCGCACAAGTGACCCGACCGTCGCATGGCAAAGACAAATTCATTTGTCTGGCCGAGAATCGCGTGCTCTATGGCCAGCCTCATAGAGGTGCGCACAGGCACCATCATCGTGGCCTAAGCCAGTAGTTTTCAATCTGTGCTACATGATACACAGCTGGAAGTCGGACGTTTCTATGGGTTTCACAAAATAAACAAAAAAAATGGTAATGGCAGAAATTTCACTATTTTAGACACCATGAATGTTATTTTTATGCTATATTTAATATCTGAAAATATGAATGTTTTATATGTTATATACGTTTTTTCAAGGAGTTATTTAATTTTTTTTATAAATAAACATTATAGCAATAGTATTTGTAGGCACATATGATATATAGGCAGACGTTCTGTAGTCATTATACATGCTGAAGAGTTTGTACCGAACAAAGAGAGAGTTTGCCATTGTAACCCCTAATGTCATTGAACTAGAAAACAGCAGGGGGGTGGGGGGAGGAAACGGTTCACAGGTCACTCTTACAGAATAGGCAACTACTTTAATTGTTTTTAGGGGTTTCTGCTTTAAAAAGGTGATAAGTCAGTCATAGCGGGGTTTTTTTTAATAAGAAATTAAAAACACATTCAACAGAAACGTAGGGGTTATTTATTAAGATGCAATAGTGCAGATCGGGGTGCTATCCATAGAAACTCTTAAATTAAGTTAGAAGGAATTTCCTTGCACTAGTGCCCTGATAGGCACAATCAGTTTAATGATAGTATATATAAAAAAAAAAGTTTTACTTTTAAGATTTTTAAAAATCAAATGACCATCTCATTCCACACGATCAAGGCAGTTTTCCTATATACATGGTCAGTGAGTTTAATGGGAAATTATATATATATATATATATGTACGGTTGCTCCCCGCCATCCTGTTGCGCGGCTGCTTCTAGGACTTCGGCTTGGGCCATGGCGGCAGCGGCGTCCTCTTCTTTGCTTAGAGCTTCTAGATCTGCGTCTAATTCGGCCTTTCTGCGCACGGCGGCGGTAGCAGCGGCGGCGGCATTGGCAGCGGCGGCAGTAGCAGCGGTGGCAGCATTGGCAGCGGCGGCGTTCTGCTCCTCTTCTATGCGCGCTCTTTCTGCCCTTACGGCTGCCTCTCTTCGACCATATTCGGCCCTGGCACGTGCGGCCTCTGCGGAGGCTCGCGCCTTGGTAGCGCTTGCGCTAGCGCTGGACGCGTTAGATCGCGCCGATCTTGCTGACCTTGAGGAATGCCTGGATGTGCTTGAGCGCTGCGATGCGGTTTCCAGCAAAAGGTCTTTCCTCTTACTCTCGGCTTCCGTGATAGAGGTTCGCACGCGGCTGTCACGTGTCAAGTCAATGTTGTGCTGTAAGTCCCTTTCATGCAGGCTTTCGCCGGTTTTAGCACTGGCCAGGTAAGTGACGTATGCCTCTGACAGCCCTTGGTAGCATAAGTGGTCTATCTTTAATTGAGTTATTGCCTGCTCGAGCTGTTGTACGGAATTGCCAGCGGCGGCGACATTGCGTATCCCAAGTGTGGTAGTGTTCCAGGCCAACTCTAATTTAGCGCGGTGCGCTTCAATGTCATTCTTGTATTTTTCACGGGCCTTTTGTGTCAGTGTGACTGTCCGTTTGGGCCTTGCGCCTGCCTGCGCCTGTTGCAGTTACGCAGCGGTCTCTGTGTATGAGTGATCGCTTTCCTGCGTGATGTCTGATGAGGCTCTGAGTTCTGCCATGCTGTAGGTGTGTGTAGGCCTTTAGCCTAGTGCGTGTGGCGTGCGGTCTTTTACCTGTGTCAGCGATGGGCGTCTGTCTCAGATGATGCCGAGCGGTGTCCTGCAGCGTGCAGCGTAGGGGTAGCTGTACTCACAGGTGTCCGGTGGCTCTGACCCGTGTCCTGGCGGGTGTCCGGTAGCGTGGCACTTGATGGCGCTTGCCGTGGCGACGTGCGCATGGGTGGGTGTGATGGTTGGCTCCTCCCTATGGGGCTGTGCATGGGGTGAACTCAGACAGAGAAAGGTAATTAGGTTTTTGTAAGGAGCACTGTTTGTCTGCAAAGCTGTTGCCTCGTGTGCAAGGTTGTTTGCTGGTTAAAGCTTGCTGCCCTGTCTGAAAGGCTGCTTGTGCAGAGTAAGCTGCTTGGTGCTTTTTGTCTGCTGAGACTGCTCTGTTTTATCATGGAGTCTGGAGTAGCAGCTCCTGTAAGTGTCTGTAAGGCACACGGTATCTTTTCACTATTCTGCAAGCCAGGGTCATACGCAAGATGATTTAGCCCAGATAGTGTCAACTCGGCCCTCTTTTTCAAGCACGACAAGGTCTGTTTCTTTTCTTTACTTTATTTGTGGGAAGCAGGTGAAAAAACAGTCACTTGTGTAGAGATGTAGATGTAGGGATGTCTCTCTGTGTGTGCTTGGTAGTTAACGGCAGGTGAAAAGATAATCCTACCATACAGGAGTTTACAGCAGTGCTCACTCATCCAGAGGTAATGGTGGAAAAGGAAGTGAGGGGCAAGGGTCACACTAAAATGGAGTGAGACTGCACTACTGTCAGCAAAAAGA
>WSYH01012569.1:0-18645 GCA_036426205.1 Ascaphus truei | reverse complement strand
CTCTCTCTCTCTCTCTCTCTCTCTCTCTCTCTCTCTCTCTCTCTCTCACACTCCTTTTGCAGGTCAGAAGTGTCTATAAGACTAGGCAGGCCACCTATGAGGTAGAAATCACCTCCTTCATCCTGCGTTCATAAGGTTCAAGGTTGAGCTCTTTCACTTCCTCTCCTTTTTGCAGCCTTCGCATGGTCAGACATTTTGTCGTAGTTATAGATAGATACTGTTATAAAAATTAATAAAGTGATTAGACTGTTACAGTGCTGGAGCACTGGTATAAACCTGCAGCGTACTGCTTTGCAGTTGTACAGGCATTGATGGCACCAATGTAGTTTAAGCCGTACATCAGTGGAAGATTACAGAAGTAGAAGTAGAGCCAATGCTATTGTAATGCTGACAATGCAGAATGTTAACTGTCACCTTAATAGTAAACAGTTGAAATACTAGTACATTGAAGCACTTTACATGTATGCTTAATAGGTAGTTTGATTTACTAGAGCCTTGCATGGTAAACTATGTTTTTTTAGGGACAATGCAGCATGTGATTATTTCAACTCAGACATGGGAACATTGCCAGATGTACTTGGAGCTATACTTTCTCAATGATATTTTTAGGAAGTTATGTTCACCAACGTTTGAAGTTCATGCAGTATTTATTATCTAATTCAAAAGTCCCTTCCAACATTAAGCACCTGCAATAGATTCCCCTTGGTGTTCTATCATGTGAAGATCATGCAGTACTGCATGTTTCTTTACCTCTCGGCTAGGAGCCAGGATAAAGTCCAGCACATGATATTCTACTGAGGTAACTGGAAAACTTTCATCAGATTGTCTATACAGACCGAGTTAAATATAAATATAAGTTATTTATGCTATGCTGCTAAGATCTCATGTGAACAAATCAGGCACTTGCCTAAGATTTACATGTAAAACATAACAACAAACTCTGATGAAAGAAAATAACTTGGCTGTGTGCTATAGGTGTCTTATTTTAATGTTGG
The DNA here is from genome assembly GCA_036426205.1 of Ascaphus truei. Lineage (NCBI taxonomy): Eukaryota > Metazoa > Chordata > Amphibia > Anura > Ascaphidae > Ascaphus > Ascaphus truei. The sequence continues at coordinate 17,650 of WSYH01012569.1, read as the reverse complement.
CAACAACTTCTCTCACATTGTAGAATTAGAACACAATTTACAATCTAGGAAATAACTTATTCAATACAATTTATTCAGGATCTTCTCACAGTCATGTCTAGTTCATAACTCCCGTGTCCATGTGTGCTAACTTTGTGTTCACCTTAAATACAACTAAATCTTGTTATGTTGATTGTTCTTGTCTGGGTCCTTTCATGAAAAATTAAACTTCATCTTGATATAATTTTTAACTCCAATTCATTATGTATCACTGATGATTTATAAAGCTATGTAAAGATGGATACCTCAATGTACTGTAGATTAACTTTGGTGCTACAGGTAAGTAGAGATAGGCAAACCATTCCAAATCCCATTCCTGATTTATTTATTTTTTGCCCAAATCCAATCCTCCCTCCTCCTCAAAACCCATCTGGGGGACAGGGGGCCTTTCAATGTAGAGAAAGGCAATCCAGAAGATTAAAGCGGAGCACAGCTAAAGACAAATTGGGGCTAAACACCAAAAAGAATAAGGTTAAAAATAAACTTTAATAATGGCACATATGAGGGAACGCCAGATAAAAAACCACTCTGACGCGTTTCAGGCACATCCGTTCTCCCCCAAGCCTCTGTCACATGGTCTACTTCAGCCAATCAGAGTTGGGATTTCGTTCCCACGCTCATATTGGCTACCGTACCATGTGAGGGCGGCCATCTTTCTTTTCATGACGTCTTCTTAAAGGCATATAAAGCTCAGCCATTCTGATTGGCTGGCGTCATAAATATATATATATATTAGTGTGTGTGTATATATATATATATATATATATTTATATATATATATAGCATACATACATACATACAGTACATACATACATACGTACATACATACATATATACATATATATATCATACAATACCTAAAAGGTAAAGAGACAAAAGCACTCAGCAGTTCAGTAATGAAAAAATGTATTAAAGTACACAAATACTTGCACAAAAAGTGCAACGTTTCGATCCCGGAGAGAAATCTTTATCAAGGGGGGTGCAGAGAACAAGTGAGACTCAGTGACATTTATACCCTAAAGACACACCTACCAATATCAATTAAAATTAAAAAAACACACACAAATGCAGGTGACTGCAAAATTACAATCAAATCAACCCACTGCTGTGTAGGGAATCGCTCTATTGACTGTTGGATTGCACGTGATGTAAACACGAGCAGGGTCTTGTGTAGTCATATTGAAAAAGCTGGATAGCCAATCCGGGTCCCCGGAGCCACATGAATAAAGACCACATATCCAGAACATTAAGGACATGCCCTACAGAATCGGAACCATAAGCATGTGAAAGTTAGTAACCAACCATAAAAGTATATGAATAGTATCAAGGAAAGCCACAAAGTATCCCTATGAAAATTTGAGCAGCTATATCAAAAAATCAACAATAACATTATTGCAAGCAGATGCACCAATATTATATGGTGGAGCTTATCAGGCTAGAATAAAGCCCTAAAGGAGTCAATAATGTGTAGTGGGTGAGGGAACATATTGGCTGAACTATACATATAAGAAAAAGGGAGTAACCAAAAAGTGAGGAGTGAAAGTGACGGGGGGAGAAAAAAGGGGAGGGAGGGACGGAAAGGGGGAAATGGGTAAAAAAAAAAAAAGGGATGGAAAGGGAGGAGGGAAAAAAATGTCAAGGGAAGAAAGCAGACAGTATATAGAAAAGCTATAAACATGCAGTAATAAGAGCAATATTAACAAATGCTAGGGGATAAAGCGGATATCATAAAGTGGGAAAAAGACATACAATCAATTGAATTCAAGCGAATGATCAAAAGGGTGCTATAAAAAGCATCCAAGGTTCATGTCTTCAGTAAGGCCTTTTGGGGCCATAGTGTCCAATTTATGTATAGATCTGGCCTCCAATTGTAAAAGCAACTTACGTCTGTTCCCACCTCGGGGTGGAACATGCGCCTGTTTGATGGGCATACATCTGAACGTTGCAAGACCATGTTGCTTTTGTTTAAAATGTCTTGCCACTGGTAGTAGTTTCAAGTCATCTAGATCAGTAGAGTCAGATAGGGCCTTCCGGATAGTTGACCGAGGCATGGATATCCTCTCCTTCAGCATCCTTGATGTTTTGCCCACATACAGTAGTCCGCAGGGACACTTGATGAAATAAACGACGAATCTAGACTCACAAGTAAGGAAGTCAACAATTTTGATAGGATAACCCTTATGCGGATGCATGAATGTATTACCCAGCATGAGGTATTGACAATTGACACACCCTTTGCATTTATGGACTCCTGGAGCCCTGATCAGCCACATAGGAACAGTGGCGTATTTCTCAGATGGATCTGCCTTAACGAGTGTGTCCCCAATGTTGCGACCCCTCCTGTAACAAAAAAGGGGGGGTGACGTAAAATGTTGGCCTATACGTTTATCATTGGCCAGGATGTGCCAGTGCTTCTTAATGCTGCGTTGGATGTGACTTGAGGTAGTATTATAGGTAGAGATGATGTAAAACGGCTAGTATCCTTAGCTCTTGTTGTGGTCTTGAGTAGATCCTCTCGTGTTGACAATCGTGCTTTGAGAAGTGCCTCCTCAATCTCTCTTCAGTCGTAGCCTCTTTCCCTAAAACGTATCGCCATTTGTTGAAGGGCAGCATCAAATTCTCAGTGTCACTTGTGATACGTCGCACCCGAAGCATTTGGGAAAAGGGTAACCCTTTATTCAATGGGGGTGATGATGGCTGGTGGCCTCCAAAAGGGTATTTTTATCTGTGCATTTCACATGTATCCTTGTACCCAGGTTGTTGTGTTGTTTGTAAACAATAGTATCAAGGAATACTATCTCCGTTTTACTATGTTGAAATGTGAAACGGATAGTCAATGGTATTTGATTGAGGTATTCCATGAACTCCATCAGATCTTCATCACACCCATCCCACAACAGAAACACAACAGAAACACGTCATCGATGTATCTTGACTAATGTAAGATATGTTCAGCATGGGGAGCATCATATAGAATGTGGGTATGTTCGTATGTATCCATAAAAATGTTTGCATACGCCGGGGCCATATTGGACCCCATGGCGGTTCCCATTAATTGTAAATAGTAAGATCTTTCGAACCTGAAATAATTTTTGTGAAGTATGAGATCCACCAGTGTCATTAAGAATTCTGGTGGAGGTCCAACATAATGACCAGAATCAATCAAATGGTGCCTGGTTGCCTCCATCCCTTCATGGTGGGGTATATTCGTATAGAGACTGGAAACGTCAAGAGTTACCAGGAGGACATCCATCATATCAAAAGACAACATTGCCAGCTTGTTCAGAAAATCTGTAGTGTCCTTGATGTATGAGGACATGTTGCAGACTATAGGTTGTAGATAGAAATCAACCAATTGCGACAGGGGTTGGCATATTGACCCCCTTGCCGATATTATTGGTCTGCCTGGTAGGGCTGTTATGGACTTATGTACTTTGGGCAAGGCATATAGGACTGGTATAATTGGACATTCTGTAGTGAGGAACTTAGCGGTATCTTCTGTAATCCAATTGTTTCTTATTCCCATATTGATAATGGAATCAACCTCACGTTTATATTGAGCTGTAGGGTCTTCTTTCAGTTTCTTGTAGTGGTCTACATTAACCAATTGCATCACCACGATGCCATCACCCTTGTCTGCGGGTTTGATAATAATCTGCCGCTTAGTCTCTAGTGATTTAAGAGCTTTTTATTCATCCTTGGTGAAATTTTGGTAACTGACTCGACGATCATTAACCCGTTGTCGAGTATATTGGTGTGTGTATATATATATATATATATATATATATATATATATATAAAACACACTGTACAAATGAATGGATGAAGGGTTGGTATTGGTGTAGGATAGGTTAACCCTTTAATTACTTTGGCGGTTATTAACCACTAAGGTGATTAAGGGGTTAACTGGCATTTGAACGTATTTTCAATATATTCTTTTGCCAACGGAGCCCGTTTGATGACTGGACTGCATCTCATTGCCAGGGGGTAAGTAGAACTCTATTTATTTAATTGATTGATGCTGTTTTATGTGTTTAATAACAGGCAAATAATCTATTATCCATATCTGGATAATAGTTATTTTGTACATTACTGTACTGTATGTGTTTTGGGGGGGTATTTATTTCTTGAAAAGTATAGGACGAGGTTTATTTATTTTAAATACAGGGTTGGTTCCTTAGGTCTGCGGGGACCTCTGGAGAGCACCTGAGGTCTCCTCGGACGCTCATGGGTACAAGGCTGCTGGGTCCACAGGGGACACCTGTGGGGAAGAACCGGTGGCCCCACATCTGTGGGGGCACCGTGGACCCGTAGGGACCACCCGAGGGCCCCCATACCCCCATGGGAACCACCCGAGAACCCTCAGACACCTGTGGGCAGACCTGGGGCCCCCCAGACACCCACGGGCCTACCCGTGGAGACCCCATTTGGGGCCCACTGTGACCTGTGGAGACCACCTGGAGGACCACGCGCCTGCCGGGGACCACCCGTAGGCCTCCAGACCCTGCGTGAAACCCTTTGCTGGGCCACTGTGGGGCTTGCGGACACCCGGCAGGCCCACCGGGGACTCCCGTGGGCCTGGGGTATTAACCCTGTATGTAAAAGAATAAACCATGTATTTATGTCGGGGGCACAGGGGGTGGGTTATGTATTGTTTATTAAATATAGTTATGATTATTGTGGCTAGCGGAGGTGGGGCAAGGGGGTATTGTCCCCAAGCCAGATTGGCTAGGCCTCCCGGTGGGTAGTGGTTCAGGGTGGTTAGGCCTCACGGGTGAGGGGGGGGGGTAGTGGGGGAGGGTGTATAGGCCTCCCCAGTTGTGGGTGAGGGTGTGTTAACCCCTTAATGACTATAGCGGTTAATAACCGCTAAGGTGATTAAGGGGTTAGGGGACATTACAGTGGTCTGTTCTGTTTGTAAGGTCTGTTGTATGTTTGGCGGCATCTGTCACGGGGGGCATGGACAGTGATGAGAGAGAAGGATGGCCTTCATGTGGAGCCGGAACAGGGTGAGTGCATAGATTATTTATTGTTCTTATTGTGGCTTTATGTATTATGTTAAAGGGCAAAGCCAACTTTACCATAAATCCATTGTGGGTAATACAATTGTGCCCATTACTATACTGTTAATCTGTGTAGGGGGTGGGGGGGGGGGTATTATTTTTACCGTATTTATGGTGTTTTTAAAATTATTGATGGGGGGCACAGAATGGTACAGCAGGCTCAGCGGCGGACACCTGGCCGGACACCGTAGGGCCACCGACGGCCTTATAGTATCATTGCTGTGCCATCCTGGTACTGTATGTTAGTGGAACAGGGGTTGTTGGTGTAATATATAATATATATGATATATATATATATTAATATATATATATATTATATATAAAGAAAAAAAAGAAAGCGCCCGATCCTAGTGTAATATGAACAAAACACTTATCAGACCAGACCTAAATTCACAAAGATATAAAACTCCAAACAAATGTGATAAAAGTCAATGTAATCGTGTATACTCATTCGCACAACTGGTGGGATGGACCTGTCTCTGCCACGCCAACCAGCTCTTTCAATGGAGTCCCAAACTGTCTCAGCCACGGACCAGCAGGGACTATATCACAGGTGTCCAAATCTCTTACCCGATGTACGCTGGATGCCACATCTCTCCATCATCATTCCAAATCTCGGCATGTGGAGAACAGTCCTGACCCACAGTGGTAAAGAAGTTTTTGCGGTCTTGATTCTAACCAACCTCATGGTGTTGTAAGTTCGGCAATATCTCAGCAGTGTCCCAAACGTCCAGCAGCAAACGAGTATAGAAGAAAATAGCCAATAGCTCCCCCACCTAACTTCCCTAGCGTTTCTTCCCTGATGTAAATCACCCTTGTGTGAGACAAAACGAGTTACGGGAAGTTTAGTTTGCGTGAGTCTATTGGCATATTTTGCTATTATATCTTTCTAACTCGTCCTGTGGACGTGGACAGGACACTGCTGAGCATTTTGTTACGAACTTAACTCACCTCCCTCATACGCGCGTGGCTCTCTCGTTGCTGGTATTATTGGTATCAGCTCCGGAGACCGCCCGGAATCAATCCCACGGCAGAAAAAAGGCCTGATTTTTTCTAAGTGTCGCCCTTGCCGATGTTTCTCCCCAACCAACTTGCCAACTTTAGTTGGCGGGACGGATTGGCGTAGAAATCTCAATTCTAGAGTGCCGATCAGAAGGGAAAATCTGATCTGGGCTACTAGAATTGAGCGCGTTTCAAAAAGTGCCGATAAATGCCGAAAAGTGGCTTATCGGCACCCGGCTGCCGAAAGATTTTTTTCGGCAATAAAAAATGCCGATTTTTTGTGTTTTCGGCAGCTTATCTGCGCTTATTGAATCGGAGAGGCATTTTTGGCGAAAAAATTGCGAAAAACGGCTTTTCGGTGCTTACTGCATGAGATCCTAGATTAGACTACTATTGTAGTTCTCCTGCCAAATCATTTACAAGTTTAGCATTGTCTAAAAAGAAAGCTATGGATATTTCACATTCTTTTATGAAATTGGGTTGTGTGGGTATGAAATCTTCACATTCAAGTTCCGGCAACATTCATCTTAAACAGAATTTTACAGCTGAGTTGCTATCTAGTGAGCTCTTTCAGTAAACATACTTTTTTTTTGTTTTTTGTGTGTATGGAGTCCTCACTGTCATGATAATACCATTAACATATTCAGTATTTGAATAAATCTGGCACACAAACAATTAACGTGAGTAGCATATTACCGTTTAAAAATACATGTATTGTTTAATGGCAGGTCAAGCCATAGATCCAGTCTGTTTTTTGTGTTTGTCTAGAAGTGGGGTTATCTGGGGCAAGCCTTGTTTGGGATAGTGGGTTGATTAAAACCATCACAACTCTTTTTGACAGTGGAAATAAGCACTTTTACTGTGTAAATGTAGTAATTATAAAATATCATGGATCTGCGACGGTTTACAAGAATTACAAATATATCTTTGTAACATTTGCGATCAGACTCTAATGCTTGCGCTCACCACGAACAAGGTGGGACCCCGGTACTGAGGTGGGAGAGCATAGATCATGCCACCCACAGCAGCGGATACACGTCTGGAGAGTGGATAGTCAAGGTTAGCCGGGTCAGGGTTGGAGAGAGTAGAATGGTCTTGATACTTGCCGAGGTCTGAGGTAGGAGCTAGGAGAGTAGTTGGTAGCCTGGTGCCGTGGTCAAGGGGTTGGAGCCAGTAGAATAGTCATTGTTCGTGTGCCATGGTCAGGGATGGAGAGATACGGAAGGTCAGAGGCCAGCCGGGGTCGATATCCAGAGAATGGTCCAAAGGTCTAGCCAGTCGGTACACAGGAGATCAAACACAGAGGCAGGCAAGGCAAGGCAATACAGCAGGAACAGGGACGTGGGAAAAGTAAGGCTACTGTGAACTATGCTCAGCCAAAGAAGGAGTGAGAGAGCTGAGCATATATGTGTGAGAGTCCAATGAGACAGGGGGGGTGGAGCGGAGGCAGGGATAGGCTGTGAGGTGCAGGAGACAGGTGAGCGAGCTAATGAGTGTTGAGACGCAGCTGGGGAGCGGTGCACACGTGTCACATGTGCGCACCACGTGGGGCGGCCGTGCGTCGCAAGCGGGGGGTGGAGCCAAGCTCTGTAGGGACCTTGAAAACCCTCCATGGGTGCGCACACTCTGTAAGGTGCGCGGGAGGCTGAGAAGCGGCAGGTAAGGAGGGAGCACACCGTGGGGGGCGTGCTCCCCGATTCCTTACACAGACAAATGAATTGCTACTAAACAATCCAAGATTGTGAGCATGCAAAGGTCAGATATTTTTTTTGTCTCAAATTTAGTAGTAGCCAGGTGATAATTATTCTTGTTGCCTGTGGCAAACTCACCCGAACACCCTGATACGAGCCATAATATTCTAGCAATTATGGGGATTACATTAGGAGAATGTTTCTATACTCAAGCATTTTTAATTCAAAAGAAAACTTTGCTTCTCTTCCCAAGCCATAAAAATGTAATTGGAGATTAAAGATGGGGGGAGAAGTGGGGGTTAAGGACACATCCAGAAGGTGGGGTTATTCAGTTTCAATGCTGGGGATCCACTGAGATACAGGGGAAACTTATGTGTTACAAGAAAAAGCTGCACAGGTGATAATAATATTTATTCTATGAAAGTGCCTGAGGGTGTTGCGGGGAGGCACCGTGATGTGTAGGATATGATAATCATGTGTAAAACTACCTGTGGCCCGAGCAACTGTTTATACGGCGCTGAACAGGAACTTATCACGTTTGAAGAGAAACTCCTCTTAAACAGCAGTGTGTGGTTAATTGCACACAGGTATCACCAGACTCCACCTGGCTGATTAGGTCTTAAAAAAAGCCTAATGTGAGAAACAAGAGAGATTCATTAGCTCACATTTGGGTTGACATAAGGAGAAAGAGGACTGCAGAGATTTCCTTAGTCCACAACTGGGCTGGCCTGAGGATAATATGATGTTGATACTGACAGCAAGACAAGGGGACAAGACCTCTATAAATGGACACAGAGCGTGCCAAGCACACAAGGCATGCTGACCCAGGAGAAAGAGAGCCTTCTCCTACGACTACAAAACAGAAACAGATAAGAGATGTTTCTTGTTGGACTATTGTGTATATATATATATAATATATATATATATATATATATATTCATATGTATGTATGTATATATGTATGTATGTGGTGTAATGCTATAATATAATAGTTATTATAGTATATATATATATATATATATATATATATATATATATATATATATATATTATATATTATATATATATATATATATATATATAGTGTGTGTGTGTGTGTGTATGTTTAGGGTGGTACCCAGTTTAGCTACCCACCAAGTTAGGAAGGGCTCCAAACTGGAGTAGGCCTGTTAAAGGGGAGTAATCCCTGTTCAAGTAATGTGCCTTTAATCTGGCAGTGGGGTGGTTAACAGCTGGTAGTCAATTAATAAACACCACCTGCCTGATTGCTTACAAAAGCCTGTCTATTGAGACAGGAAGTGACTCCTTAGCTCTGAATGAGAGCTGACCTTTGGAGAGACAGATGAGTGTTCTTGAGACTCCCAGGAGAGACTGACCAAGAGAACACACATCTCTGGAGCTGACCGGTCTTGAGCTCTGCCCAGCATAGCTGATTACAAGACACCAAATAAGACTTCTAAACCTGGATGCTGATATTTTCTGCGCCCGCACGGGTGCGGTTCCAGGAGAGCAGAGAAGCTTACTCTACAGCAAGAAACAGATAAGACTTTCATAATTAAGAGACTGCTTATATCTGCTTATTTCATGCTATATGTTTTGGGGCTGGGAGACATGCTTGACTTATGGAGTTGTGAATTAATTGCATGGTATTTTCACTAGAGATACTCCCAAGTGAATAGAAGCTTTGTTCCCCCCCCTGTGTTTGGATGATTTCCTGATGAAAAGGAAAAGGCACAATAAAGCCTATTATAATTTCACCTTATAAAGTCTCCAATTGTGTACCTCTGTGAACGTCCGTCTACAAGGCCTTTATTATGTTTGTTTTTGTATGTTTTTCCAAGCCAAGATATAATTTCACCCTTATCGTCTCTATTAAATGTTCCTCTGCACACATTTCTTACAGGGCCCACTATTGGAGACAAGATCAGAGAGTTATTAGCCAAGTTGAGGGCCACTATAGATGAAGTCCGTAGTTAAATGTTCCCTGAAGCCCCTAACTCCACCACAGGATCAGCTCATACTTCCCCAGAGGCCCTTATCACTGCCATGGGACAGCTAGTGGAAAAATCTATGCAGTCTAGCCGGGGGGGATCATTACTATCGAAGGTTAAGGATGTTCACTGATGTATTTCCACCCCCGCTAGTGAAGTCAATTTTGAGTGTTGAATAGAATAAGCCATGCAGATGGTACAGGAATAAGGGGTTTCAGATCAAGATAAGAAGATCTGTTTTGCGGAAAGCTTAAAAGGGCCCGCATTAGCTATTGTCAGAGCCATTAGAGAAGGAAATGAAGCTAGCACACCCTGCAAGTATCTTCTGGCCAGGAACACACATTTGGTGCCACAGAGAGCGGGGAGGAACTGTATTTCCGTATCAGAGGAATGTACCAGCAAGAGGTTAGAAACTATCCAACCTTTTGCTCAAATTTGAAGGGGTTTATGCTGAAAGTGGTGTGGAATAAAGGTGTTACATCTAACCGGGTCCACTGTGTCCAAGTGGTGCAACTGATTCGGGGAGTACCTCAAGGAGATGTCATTGCCCTCTATATAGGACTCAGAAAATTCCTAGAACTATTGAAAGAGATAAGACATGAGGAGGAACGGATGGTGCTCCACTCATGCCCGCTGCGTTTTGGTAAGAATATGTCTAACAGTAGTCGTGGGGATCCAGAAATAGTACTGCTGGGACTGGACCAGTACAAAAGGGACCACCATGAGGAGCGATCCCAGACAAACAGAGTGGTTCAAAATTGAGCAAGACGGGTGAATTATCCAGTGCAATGCCAACATTGACAACTGCCAAGCGAATGGAGGATGCCTCTATTAAGAATGAACGGGAAAACCAAGAAGCAGAGTGGCAACCCTGTATGGAATTGACCCCTAGAGAAGGGAAAAAACGTGGAGGAGCTCTGAGCCCAAAAGTGAAGGGTCAGATTACTACTATAGGTGTGGAGAAGATGGCCCCTACGCCCACCATTGCAAAAATCGAGAGAATCCACAGCAGGGGATTAAGCAGTTCATCCACTCCCAGCCACAGTCAGGAAACGAGCATGAGACCCAGTGAAGGAGCATACTGGGTCCCGCGTGCAGAGAGGCTCCATCTGAACAGCCCCTGCAAGAGACTATTTTACTTCACTCTTTGCCCAGGGACTACAGCGGCCCTCAGCGTGAGTAAAAGTGAAGATTGAGGGACAAGTATGCAACAGCCTGCTGGACAGTGGATCCCAAGTATTCATCATCTTCAAGCCATGGTACGATCTGTACTTAAAACACCTGCCTTATAAAACCATTGGAAGGCTTAGTCGTTTGAGGCCTCAGTGAAGTCAGCTACCCTTATCTAGGGTATGTAGTGGTGAAGCTTGAATTTCCCTATAAAGTAATGGGAGTGGAAGGACAATTGACGGTAGTGGCCCTCACATACCCTGAAGTTCGCAGCAAAGAAGACGGGGCTATTTGGCACAGACTCAAACATCTTTGGACAATTAGTTAAGTGGTGCCAGACCATGGGTGGCAATGACTATGGTCGGACATTGACCATCCACCCTTTGTGTTTGAAGGCTTATCAGTGGATGGAGGAAAAGGAGTCTTAGAGTGAGGGGCCCTTGGGGGGAAATTATGTGGGTAGGATCCCATTCAATATGAGTGCCCCCCAACAGTGTACAGAAGATAACTGGAAAACTGAAACTCAAGACGAACATAGAAGGCACCACTGTCATGATTGAAAGCCACCCCATGGAGGCTACCCTGGGGGACTATTAGTAAAGACCAGAGTGCTGTCCATACAGAAACGAAAAACAGATAATATAGGAGTGGAAGTAACAAATGAGACTGCCAATGATTTCTGGATACGAAAGGCACTGTATAGTGCCAAAGGGATGGGTCCTGAAGGGACAAGAAAATCACAATGAAGAAGACTGAATCCTGTCATGTTCATATTTTACACTGGCGACACACTTTATTCGAGCTCGGCTAGTCCCACGAATTCGGGTATACTCGGGTGTATTGAGGTTTGTGACTGTTTTCTGCCCGAGTGCATTTCGTTATTTTCCAGGCAGGGATTGAAGCATTTTATTCCCGCTGGCTGCAATACTGCACAGTATATATATATATACTGCATTACAATTCATGAATTTATGCCATCTGGTAGACACGCAAAGCATTGCAGCCTATTAAATCCTAATCATTATCATTTAACAGATCAGCCGCCCGTCAGCCAGGCATGAACCATGGCTGGGAAGGCAAACGCAACAGGGCTTGTCAGAGGTGAGGAGCGGCGCATTCCAGGTATCTGCCAGGTACAAACTGGGTATTTGCTCGAATAAAGTGTGTCGCAGCAGTAAGACAGTCCTGCTCCAGAACACTGGAAGAAATGGCTACAATATAAAATGATCTGTAGCAGATGTTTTATCCACTCAAGAATGGGATGTAGGAAAAGCCCATGGAGTGGAACACCAGATTCGACTTCACAATGCTCGCCCTTTTATGGAAAGGTCACGGAGATTGACCCCGGCTGATGGGGAGGATTTGAGAAGACACCTTCAGGAATAAATGGGAGCGGGCATAATCTCCAAATTCAGGATCCTGTATGCATCTCCCAGAGGGGTGGCTTGAACAAAAAGTGGAGCAGTGAGAATGTGCATTGACTACCGCACATTGAACAAAAGGACCATTCCAGACCAGGACACCATGCAGCGTATAGAAGATGCATTGGATTGCCTCACTAGGAGCAAATATTTTCAGTCTTGGATCTTCGCAGTGGATATTACCAGATGAGCTAGCATGATAAAGAAAAGACAGCAACAACTTATAGGCCATAGTACAGTCATTGCAACAGTTGACAAAAGGTTATCCACCACCAAAAGGATGTAGCATGGCCAAAGGGGCCACCAGTCAAGACTATTTTAAAATGAACGAGCCATTTGAAAATAGATGGACTCGTAAGTGCGAAGAGACTTTCCAAGCAATAAAGGCCCGCCTTATGAAGGCACATGTACTCACATTTGCAGATCCACAAAAGCCTGCACGTAGATGCCAGTCTAGATGGGTTGGGAGCAGTGCTGTACCAAGAGCACCCTGAGAGACTAATACAGTAGCATTCGTAAGTCGGGGGTTAGTGCCATCAGAAAAAAATTATCTGATGCACACACTACAGTTTTTGACATTGAAATGGGCGGTAGTGGACAAACTAAATGACTACATGTATGGAGCCACTTTGGTTGTAAACACAGGCAAGAATCCCCTTACTTATATTAGAATAATAACATCAGCTAAGCTGGATGCCACGGGTCACAAGTGGTTGGCAGAATTGACTACTTACAACTTCAGTGTAAAGTACTGACCCGGGGAAACAAAATATTGATCTGGACATGTAAATTCACTGGATGCTCTAATCAAGGATGGGCATTGGAGAGACATTTCCACAGCTGAAGTACACACATTGTGCAAGCAAATAGAAGTGCCAAGACAGGTCACAACTGCAAAACTGAATAGTGACCGACCGTCTGGGGATTTCTCCTACTTGGGTACCCTTAGTCTATGCTCACCCCGCAGAGTTGACTATGGAGGGGTTGCCCCGACTAAACCGACAGGATCTATCTTGATCACAACAGACAGACCATGGCTTGAAAGAAGTGTGGTCAGTCCTGAGGGACCAGATATCGGCCCAGGCAGTCATCGGAAAACACCCAGAAAGTCGACTTTTTGTAAAACAATGGAAAACCTGGTGCTTAAGAGTGGGAAGTGCAAAACAGAAATTGTGAGGCGCTACTAATGAAGGTGAAAATAAATAAATAAATCAAATAATAAAGATATGTGATATATATAAGTGTGCTCAAATATGATAATAATTGCAAACTTTGCTGCTCAACCCTCTTTGGAGAAGTTCCAGTTTTCTCCTTTCTTGAATGTTGAAGAGAAGCTTGTGGGGAGCGCAGGTGTCACCATTTCTATGCAAAGGAAAAATAAATTAGTGTGGGTATGTTAAACGGTACAGCAATCAACACAGGACATGCAGTAAGGGAGGAGATGCAAAAGGGGACCGAACTCAACATTCTGCCAGTTGTAAAAAAGCATTTGAAACAGCAATAGATGCAGTGAGAGATTCACACTGGCTGGGGGGTCTGGCTGTGGACACTCCACTGATGTCAGCAGGACAACCCTCATAGAATGAAAAGACGACTTAGTGCAACATTGTATGTTCACGAATGATATATATATATAGTCGATCGGGACTCACCTGAACGACGTGCCACGCCAGCGAAACGCGGTTGAGTGAACTTGCAGCAGTCCAGACGTGTGCCCAGCATACCCCAGAACGTTTTTGACCCATTGCTGCGACGCCGACAGAAACCGGATAGTGACGCGACGGGCCGGACCGGAAGTGACGCGACGCAACTTCAGGAGTGAGGGGGATGACACACACCAATGCTGCGCATAGATTTTTATGTGTCTAAGCACATGTTTCTCATGTAAGTGCAATAGTAATTGCATATTTCAATATATCATTAATGAAACATACAATGTTGACTAGAGTCGTCTTTTTCATTCTATTAGGGTTGTCCTGCTGAATCAGGAGTGTCCACAAGCCAGACCCCCTGCACAGTGCTGAATCCATCCACTGCATCTATTGCTGTTTCAAATGCTGTATTACAAATGGCAGAATGTGGTTCCCATTCATGATTCCTGTGTTGATTGTTGTACCTGTTTAGACATACCACACTATATTGATTTGCTTTGAATAATATGGTGACACCTGCGCTCCCCACAAGCTTCTCTTCAACGCTTAAGAGTGGGGTAACGTTCAGAGTTGCTAAAAAGTCATAGCACCTGGTAACTAAGAAACTACTACTCCTGTCCCGGTATAGACAAATGGTCCTATGTTCCCTGAATGAGGACCATGGGAATTTGGGCACAGACAAAACAATGGGATTAGTGAAATATCGATTCTATTGGCCCAGGATGGTGCGGGATGTCGAGGAATATTGTAAGAACCTTGAAAGGTGTGTGCCTGGAAAGACTTTACCTAACACCAGCAGTGGACCACTGGACCTGGTCTGCATGGCCTTCTTGTTTCTAGAGCATGAACATGAACACCAGTAATATTTTAGTGGTCATGGACCATTTCACCCGGCATGCACAGGCATTTCCAACAAAGGACCAAAGAGCCACTACAGTCACCAAAGTGCTCTAGGAGAAATATGTAGTCCATTATGGATTGCCGGCCATGATACTCTGACCAAGGATGGGATTTTGAAAGCCGACTCATCAAGTAATTACTGCGCATCTGTGGTATAAAGACATCCAGAACTAAGCCTTTCCAACCACAGGGGGATCCGCAACCCAAGAGATTCAATAGGACCCTATTAAATATGATGGATACCCTAAATAATGAAGGGAAAGAACGATACGTCAAGGTGTGCACCACCTAGTCCATGCGTATAACTGCACCAAGAATGACTCCACCGGGTATTCACCCTATTACTTAATGTTTGGACAGGAAGTCCGATTACCCATCGATCTTTGTTTTGGAGTGGCAGCAGATGCTACTTTCCCGACCACATACATGCAATATATACAGAAACTCAGGGAACTGTTACAAGACACATACAGGCTGGCCACTACTGCGGCTGATACGAATAACCATGGAACCGTGGAAACAAAAGCTATGACAAAATAGTGCACAGTCAAGAATTACAAGTACGGGATAGAGTCCTTATCCGGAATCAGGGTGTAAACACAAAATAGTGAATCGCTGGAAACCAGAGCCTTATGCGGTAGTAGAAAAACTACAAGGACTTCCAGTCTATCGAGTAAGGCCCAAAAAGGCCTTATGTGAACCTCCTTTTTCCAATAGGTCAGTTAGTATGCTGGCCTGAGAGAGAAAATATTCCAAGAGAAGCAAATCGACCCAGGAGTAGTGATAAATTGAAGAGAGGACAGGGTTCTGGTACTAATCCACTGTATGCAGGACAGCGATGAGGGATATCCAGGAGAGAGAATGCTAGGGCATCATCTAATATCCTGGATAGGGAAGAACTACCTTCCCCTCAACAGGTTTCCCCAATGCGGCCAGTAGGGCCTCAGGCAGAGAAAGAGATGATGATATTGAGTTGGACCCGGAGGCAGAGGAATTAACCCCCCCGGCTCCCATTGAACAAGACAGTGAAGCACAAGGAGAATCAATGATGGAAAAAAACATCCCCCAAATACATACAGCATCCCCACTCTCTAAATACATTAAAAAACCTTCACCCCCAAATACATAGCTAGCTGCTACGGTAATGAAGATTTTTTTAATTTAATTTTAATAACATGGTATTGTAACAGGGGGTCACCTGAGCTGAACCACATTAATTTCACATTAGTTACAGGCAACATTATAGGGTGCCGATATCCTCCTGCATTGTTTAAATCTCCCTCTTCACGTGACCGAGAGATTTAAATGCACAGGAGATACCGGCACCTCATACTCGTAACATTCTCAAGGCCAGACTCGGCCTGTAACTCGGGAGGCAGGGGGTCCCCGAACCTGAAATGATTGCAGTTCAGCTCAGGAGACGCCCTGCTACAATATTATTAAAATAAACATTAAAACAGCATGATCGCCTTTAAGAACTGTGCACGAAGATGCAGCTCTCTCAGTGCGGCTCTTCTAGGCTGCAGTTTAAGCGAACAGTTTAAGTGCGATGAGACATGGAAAAACAAACAAGAAAAATAAACTTGTGATTTTTCTTAGTGAATATCGTTTTGAAACACATTTTTTATAGTGCGATAAGAACATGCAAAATCGCAATGCACTGAACTTATCGAGGTTTAGTGAATAGGCCAATGATTTTAATAATTTCATTCAAAAGTGGTCACTGGGTATACAGTAAATCATGCCCCCGGGGTAAAACTGGATTTGAACTCACTGTGGGTGGGATTCACTAAGCTCTGTTAGGCTATTTAACAATGCTAACCTAAATTACGCTGTATTCACTACCGTTCATCCCTTAATTAGAATAGCGACAACTACAGTATAATGAACGTTAGTAATATTGAACTGCAAATGACGCACATCATATCCTAATCACTAATCTCTGTTAAGGTAACATGGAGAAATAACGTTATATTGCTTAAATCGTAGCTAAATCTGGCATTACCCCTATCCAGACACTGCTAAAGAGCTGCTTCAGGGTCTGGATGAGAGTAACACCAGGTTTATCTATAACTTAAAGTATATTTCCCTCCCCTCTCATCTCTCTCTTCTTTTCAACAAAAGCTCTAAATTCCAGGTCTGGATAACAGCACTGTGCTTAAAGATAACACGTTATCCTAAAACACTGTGATGTTAAGAGTATGCGTATGTGATTTAGTACAGATGTTCTTTTTGCAATTAGCTTAGTAAATACGTTGAATCATGGAACATAAGACCTGATCCGGTTTTAGGTAACATAACAGGTTTAGTCAATCCTCTGCTATGAGATTTACATTATTTTCTTTGTTATGTGCACAGTATATTGTACACTCACTATGGGCTAAGTTTTTTTTTGGATCAAGCACATCAAATCTATTCCTTCTCATTAAAGGTGCAAATATGATACCTATAAGTAAGGTTACATTATTTTTGAACCTTTAAAGGCCCAGATTTACTATACACTATTATGTTACTTAACATCACGTTTATGGTAATGTTGTATTCACTAAAGTTCATAATGTAATGTTTAGTCATGTTTTCTCCCATAAAGAGCATAGCATTCACTATAATGGACGTTAGTGATAATGAGATGCATATGAGGTGTATTGTCATTCCCTATTCACTAAATTCTAGTAGTCTCTCTCTCTCTCTCTCTCTCTCTCTCTCTCTCTCTCTCTCTCT
>WSYH01012568.1:0-18645 GCA_036426205.1 Ascaphus truei | reverse complement strand
ATTTCTGCTAATCAGGATGTTTCTCAAACAATCCAGGGGGAGCATATGGGGAAAAAGAGACAAACAACGCAAACAATATAAGTGCAGATGTTAACCCATGATAAGCTAATCGAAGCTGCTAGAATTGCACGAGTTTCAGAATCTGCCGATAAGTGGCTTAACGCTGCTCACCCGGTGATCTTTTTTTGACAGCTGAATAAATTGGGGATCCATGCCTTTAATGCCCACTAATTGAGGCTTACTGAATAGCAGTAGACATTTTGGCCAAAAAGGCCTCGATAAGTGGCTTATCAAGGCTTATAGAATTGGCCCCTTAGAGAGATCTTGCCTGATCCAGGATCCCCATTTAAAACCAGAGACAGAACATAAAACACAGACACCCTCCAATCAGCTAAGACTAGCTGAACAAGAATTGCAAAACATACTAGACATACTAGACACCTAACAAGCTCCTATTGAACCCCAAAAATAACCACAACATATATATAAGCATATGAGTGTCACAGAGGAGTACTACTGAGCATGGCAATATATATTTAAAACCAGAGACAGAACATAAAACACAGACAGAGCTCAGTGCACATCCAGTGAAACTCATACACGGTACAGTGCCTAAATATATATGTATAAATATCTATTAAATAAAATGGTCTTTTAGTTTAACATTTTGGCCAATATTAGTTGCCAAGTTCTACGTCTGATTGAAGCTTTTATTAACCTGTACATTACCAGGAAAAGCCCTCTGTATTAGATTTGTCACAATCATACTGCAAGCAAGCAAGTTCCCCTGAGAGTGGGAGATGCTATGGATCCCCATGATCAAACCCATAAGGATAATCCAATAGGACGATACCCAACCATAACAACCGCCACAAACCCCCCCCCCCCACCCCCGCTACCCGCTAAATTGATGCCATTCCATTCCTCATCCATAGAAGTCTGATCAGATTGCTTTATTTATCACCTGCTAACAACCCTCCCGAATGACGATGTGGGAAAAACATCTCATCAATATCCTATGCTATGCACTTACTTACTAGGGCGGTAAGGTTATTGATACTTAAATATAATTTCCTTTGTAGACTTTAGAGGCCAGCTAGCCATGAGTTGCTGGTCACTTAATATTAAAATTATTTCAAAGTTAATTTAATTAACTTTTATCTTCTATTGTACAGTATGTATCTACTTTGTCAAAAGTCATACCTAATGGCAGGTTTAGTTATGACTTATTTAACATATTGTTCTTTACCTGCATTACTCTTAACAGAGTTTGGTAAATAGAACATAATTATGATCTTAGATCATTTGCGTATAATTATCACAAATTGGGATAACTACATAATATTTTTTAGTGAATACAGTATTTCAATTACCCAATGTTAATTTTGGTAAAACGTCATGTCAAATAGGCTAGTAGAGTTTAGCAAAGCTGAGCCTAAAATGTTCCCTGGCTTGGAGAAAACGACATAATAACTTCAGATGTAACCTCTTAACTACCCACAGGTGATTCTTAATATCTTAAAACTAATCTTGATGACATGAAACTTCCAAAGAATCATTAATAAATCTGGAAAAGCATAACATTATTTTTCTCTAAAACAGTTGGCCCCTAACCCTTACTAGACAAATAATGCTGGCTATAAAAGGAACAAGTAGGATAGAATGTGTTCAGAGTGAACATATTTGGCAATAATCCATGCTTTTCTAAGAGAAAATATCAAATGTATCACAAACATATGTTCTCAAATTGTTAAGTACTTGTTCCAAGGGAAGTCATATTTAATAGGGAAATAAACACATGACAGGCTTTCTCATAAGTAGATGTGTCCACTGACTTCCAATGATAATTTGTCTAATTATTATATATTTTTGACATTAATCAGATGTCACGAGAGCTTGCGACAGGCTGTAATTTTACACCAAAACTATATATAAATATATATATACCTGGGTTTGAACTGGGACGAGACTTAAGATATAATAAAGTGATTTATTCCTTGATAAAGGTGAACACAACAGATTATACAATAAACAGGCAAAATTAGACACTTACGTAAAGATGGAAAAAATAAAAAAAAAAATGAAAACAGTCCCATCTGAACTGGCAGTTTCATCCAGCAATCAGCCCAAGACTTGCCTGGCTTTCTATCAGCAACAGGAAACATTCAGCAAACGAAGACAAAGATATGGGTGGACAGCAGTTTATAAACCGTTTGTCCCTCTATCTGTAAACCTAGGTGCCGAGAGGCTACCAAAGTCCCTTGGAGCTTGAAGCTCATTTTGTGACTTCCAGCTTGGGGTAGCCCCCCCCCATCAACAACCCTTTGAAGCAGGGTGGACAGTGTGAAGAGTTCCACTTCCTTGGTTAATTCCTTTTGTCCGTTGGGCCAAGCATAAGCAATTAGCCAATAGTTTTGATGATCAGGTTGTAAATCTAGCCTTTCCTGCTCATCACCAAGGGGTTCTCAGACAGACTAACAAAGTTATATTTACTGCAAATCATTGCAACTTCCGTTCCGTAATACACACAGTCAGGTGAGATATATTACTGTATTCTGGGGGACACCTGACGCAGTAGAGATTAGATTGTAATATGAACATTAATAGAGATATTAATATCTGGCATTTCGTAACAGTTACCTATTTCAAGTTTAGACTTCCAAGATCGGCTGCCCCCCGCCAATACACTTATGTAATTCTTAGCGGTTCAGCCAAGGACATCTCATAGTATTCTTATATTTAATAAGTTACTCACTTTTGATATCCTGTTGGGGGTAGCCCCCCCCCCCTGGCCCCATCAATAAACACTTTTGAAGTGGGCTTTGCTTTCGCATAACAATTAGGTCAGTTACCTATTGATCAGGGCGATGTATCACACCTCTCTGTGATGATAACTTCCCGTGAAACTCACGTGAATACTCATATGAGGCACCATTTGGTTCCTTACGCATTACAAAGACAGGCATTCTGCCTGTACATTAGCACACCATTAGCATTCTGCCTGTGTATTTCAAAAACTGCAAAAAGTCACTTTATCCAAAATATATGTCCCTCTTATGACAAAGTTATATTTTTAATATGTGTGTACTTGGGGGGTGACCCGGAGGCTGTACCCCAAGGCTCAGAATACCTTGCTGGCAGGCAAGACAGGTCCATGAGGCAAAGGGAATACACAGATAACGCATTAACTAGCCCACTGGGCTTACACAATTAACCCCTGATGACCCAGTGTGTGTGTTATGCAGGTACTGATTAACCCAGACATTACAATGGAACAGGGAAGAATACATTTACAGGTTATAACAAGGGTAAAATCACATTTCTGGGCCTCAGCCCAGTTAACCCCTTGTCTCCCTGGCGACGTTAGAGGGGGGCCCTTGGGGGGTAACCCCGTTAACCCCGGGCCAAACCCTCCCTACCGCCACACCTCCCCTGCTCAAGGGCCCCTGGTACCCCAGCGGCCTCCCCATGGCCCTGGGATACCACTGGCGCTCTTGACGCACTCAATACGTCCTGAGGGATTGGCCTGGCAAAATTGTCCTCCGGCATTGACCAGTACACAGTGGATGGTAAAGTCCAGATCCTGCAACGCCGGGCATTCTCCTTGGCCTCCCTCTGCCCCCCACCCAGTGCCTTGGGAACCAAGTCCATGGTGAAAGGGGCTCCTGTGCAGTCCAGGCTGCACACTGCACAGAGACTGGCATGTCTCTGCATCTGCAGGAGACCAGCTATCCAGCACAGACCGTCGCTTCCCTGTCAACCAAGTCTGGGAAAGGGTTATGTCACCAGTCTGTAGGGACCCTACCTGCACTGGCTCTGTGCCCACCCGTAGCTGCTCCGCTATACTCCTGACTCTCCTCCCTGGCTGCCTATCTACCCACAGCCCTTCCTTTGGGGACCCGGGGGAATCTGTCAGGGGGGTCACTCCTGGCCAGTCAGAACAAGGGACCTTCTGCCTACCTAGCCCATCCTTAGCTTCTGCCAGCTGCCTGACACCCCACTGACCTATCTCCCCCTGCTCCACGGTGCCTCCCTGCCTAGCCTCCCCTAGGCCCAGCACCTCAGCCTGCTGCTTACCTCCCTGCAGCCCACCTGCACTCCTCTCCTCCCTGGGCAATCCTACCCCAGACCCTGGAACTACCTGAGTGCACTTACCTCCCTGACCTTGTCTCCCCCTTACCAGGGATGAGCTATGGGGCACCTCTCCAGATGCAACCGCCTTAGCGCTTGGCTGGCAGGTATCCCTGGGGTGGCACAAGCCTGCCACTGCCCCGGATACCCCCAGCCCATAGCTAGGCTGCAACAGGGGGTTGCTGATCTGAGAAACCCCCTGGGGCTCTGCCAGGGTAACGGGAAACTCTAGCTGCAATACCTGATGCTTTCCCTCCCTGGCTACCACTAGCCCTCCTTCTCTCACCGAGATCTGCTGCTGGCTACCTACCTGCAGCCTCTCCTCACTCCGCTTCTCCCTAGCTAATCCTAGCCTGGACCCTAGGGACACCTGAGTGAGGCCATCTCCCTGACACTGTCTCCCCGTTACCGGGGATGAGCCCAGGGTTGCTGGTGCAGATGCACCCACCTTAGCTCCTGGCTGGCAGGTGATCTGGGGGTGGTCTAACTTTGCCACAACCCCGAACACCTCCAGCCCATAGCAAGGCTGCAACAGTGGGACTCTTAACTGAGGGTCCCCTTGCCGCTCCGCCAAGGTAATGGGGAAATCTGGCTGGCTCACTTGCTGCCTTCCCTCCCCGGTTCCCACTGGCCCACCCAACCCTCTCCCAGGCAATCCTACCCTAGAGCTGGGTGCTAACGGGGCGAGCCCCTCTCCCTGAAGCTGTGCCCCCATTACCGGAGGTGAGCTCAGGGTTGCTGGTGCAGATGCACCCACCTTAGCTCCTGGCTGGCAGGTAATCTGGGGGTGGTCTAACTTTGCCACAATCCCGGATACCTCCAGCCCATAGCAAGGCTGCAACAGTGGGACTCTTAACTGAGGGTCCCCTTGCCGCTCCGCCAAGGTAATGGGGAAATCTGGCTGGCTCACTTGCTGCCCTTCCTTCCCCTCCCCTGGTACCCCTATCTCCTGCCACCCCCCGGTCACCCCTATAGTGAAACAACAGGGTACAGTCATAGGAAAAAATAAGTCAGGGTCAGTCTGCGACTTGGTCTGGCTTACCTTGCTGGTCCCCGCAGAGACCGCCGCCTTCGTTGGTCCCAATTGCAGGGGGACTGGAGCAGCCGCCGCCGGCCCCATCTGGGCTGGGCAGCACCGGGCCACTGCCGCAACAGCGCCCGGGTTGGGTACAGGTAAAACGGTGCAGGACAAGGGTCCCAGGTCTTTGTGGAGGAACACAGCTCCATGCAAACTTGGTAAAATAACCCCCTCCCGCAAACCCTGTCCCTCCCCCCAAATAAAACTGCCGCCGGCAGGATGCCGGAGTGGCGGCGTCTTCTCTGCTGCCGCCGCTGGTTCTCCGCCGGGATCAGGTGGATGGCCGCTGCTCTCCGCCGCTGTTGCTGATGCAGCCCGTCCAGGTTCTCCAGGAGACGTCCCGCGGAGGGTTGTCGCCCCGGCTGGGCGGGAGCCATCAGAGGATGCCGCTAACTGGGTTATCTTTTCCGCAGCTCGTGAGCGTTGGCCCTGAGGGGCTTCTTCGCCTGACCGCGCACGGTCAGCGCACTGGGCATTATTGTGGCCCATTTGTTGGCAGTGCCGCAGCGACTGCCGGTGCTTCTCCGCCACCAGTGGACTAACCCCAGCAAGGGGCAACGGAGTCCAGAGCGGAGTTGCCTGAGCGCCGGGCTCATTCCAGGGCTTCTCCGCCGCCGGTGGACTAACCCCAGCAAGGGGCAATGGAGTCCAGAGCGGAGTTGCTGGAGCGCCGGGCTCTGGGAGGGGATAAGCGAGTCGGATCATCGCCAGCTTCAGCTGCTCGAGCCGCTCTGCTTGGGACATCTCTTCCTGCGCCAACAACAGGGCAGCAGTTCTGGGAAAAATGGACTGGCCGCCGCAGCGGCCAATACCTGTCCTGGTGCAAGACTGCCATGGTTTCCAAGACCACCCGCTCCCTCCACAAGTCTCTGCCGTCCCGGAGCTGGGTCCCTTCCCTGATCTCCGGGCGGTGTGATGGTTACAGCAGCTGCAGCTGTGGATCTTTGCTCAGCCTGCCGGGTTTCATGCTCACCCATTGCTGTCTCTCTCTCAGCCTTGCTGGCTGCTGGTCCCCGCGCCGACTTGATGCACTCCTCCGGTCTCAGTGCCCGGCTCCAGTCAGACGGATGGCCGGCACTTTGGTTCTGGAGGCAATGCTTCTCACAAGTAGGGGAACAGTGAGGAGGTGCCATATCTTGTGTTATATGTTGTACACTGTGTGTTCAATATCTTTAGTCCCAGGAATTTGCAATTACCATCAAGTTCCCACTGAATACTGTAATCCAGGTCCAGTTCAATCCCACCGCTGCCACCAGTTAATTACAAGCCTGTCACGAGAGCTTGCGACAGGCTGTAATTTTACACCAAAAACTATATATATAAATATATATATATACCTGGGTTTGAACTGGGACGAGACTTAAGATATAATAAAGTGATTTTATTCCTTGATAAAGGTGAACACAGCAAATATGTACAAATAACAGGCAAAATATAGACGCTTACTTAAAAGATGAAAATAATGAAAACAGTCCCATCTGAACTGGCAGTTTCATCCAGCAATCAGCCCAAGACATTGCATGGCATTTCTCTCAGCAATCAGGAAATCATTCAGCAAACGAAGACAAAGGATATATGGGTGGACAGCAGTTTATAAACCGTTTGTCCCTCTATCTGTAACCTTAGGTGCCGAGACGGCTACCAAATGTCCCTTGGAAGCTTTTGAAGCTCATTTTGGGACTTCCAGCTTGGGGTAGCCCCCCCCATCAACAAACCCTTTGAAGCAGGGTGGACAGTGTGAAGAGTTCCACTTCCTCTGGTTAATTCCTTTTGTCCGTTGGGCCAAGCATAAGCAATTAGCTCAATAGTCTTTGATGATCAGGTTTGTAAATTCTAGCCTTTCCTGCTCATCACCACAGGGGTTCCTCAGACTTAACCAAAAGTTCATATTTACTGCAAATCACTGCATAACTTCCGTTCCGTAATACACACAGTCAGGTGAGATATATTACTGCATTCTGGGACACCTGACGCTCGTAGAGAGACCCATCATTACATTGTAATATGAACATTAATAGAGATATTAATATCTGGCATTTCGTAACAGTTACATATTCAATGTTTAGACTTCCCAAGATCGGCTGCCCCCCGCCAATACACTTATGTAATTCTTAGCCGGTTCAGCCAAGGACATCTCATAGTATTCTTATATTTAATAAAGTTACTCACTTTTGATATCCTGTTGGGGGTAGCCCCCCCCCCCCCCCTGGCCCCATCAATAAAACCTTTTGAAGTGGGCTTTTGCTTTTCGCATAACCAATTAGGTCAGTTACCTATTGATCAGGGCGATGTATCACACCTCTCTGTTGATATACACTTCCAGTGAATACTCACGTGAATACTCATATGAGGCACCATTTGGTTCCTTACGCATTACAAAGACAGGCATTCTGCCTGTACATTAGCACACCATTAGCATTCTGCCTGTGTATTTCAAAAACTGCAAAAAGTCACTTTATCCAAAATATATGTCCCTCTTATGACAAAGTTATATTTTTAATATGTGTGTACTTGGGGGGTGACCCGGAGGCTGTACCCCAAGGCTCAGAATACCTTGCTGGCAGGCAAGACAGGTCCATGAGGCAAAGGGAATACACAGATAACGCATTAACTAGCCCACTGGGCTTACACAATTAACCCCTGATGACCCAGTGTGTGTGTTATGCAGGTACTGATTAACCCAGACATTACAATGGAACAGGGAAGAATACATTTACAGGTTATAACAAGGGTAAAATCACATTTCTGGGCCTCAGCCCAGTTAACCCCTTGTCTCCCTGGCGACGTTAGAGGGGGGCCCTTGGGGGGTAACCCCGTTAACCCCGGGCCAAACCCTCCCTACCGCCACACCTCCCCTGCTCAAGGGCCCCTGGTACCCCAGCGGCCTCCCCATGGCCCTGGGATACCACTGGCGCTCTTGACGCACTCAATACGTCCTGAGGGATTGGCCTGGCAAAATTGTCCTCCGGCATTGACCAGTACACAGTGGATGGTAAAGTCCAGATCCTGCAACGCCGGGCATTCTCCTTGGCCTCCCTCTGCCCCCCACCCAGTGCCTTGGGAACCAAGTCCATGGTGAAAGGGGCTCCTGTGCAGTCCAGGCTGCACACTGCACAGAGACTGGCATGTCTCTGCATCTGCAGGAGACCAGCTATCCAGCACAGACCGTCGCTTCCCTGTCAACCAAGTCTGGGAAAGGGTTATGTCACCAGTCTGTAGGGACCCTACCTGCACTGGCTCTGTGCCCACCCGTAGCTGCTCCGCTATACTCCTGACTCTCCTCCCTGGCTGCCTATCTACCCACAGCCCTTCCTTTGGGGACCCGGGGGAATCTGTCAGGGGGGTCACTCCTGGCCAGTCAGAACAAGGGACCTTCTGCCTACCTAGCCCATCCTTAGCTTCTGCCAGCTGCCTGACACCCCACTGACCTATCTCCCCCTGCTCCACGGTGCCTCCCTGCCTAGCCTCCCCTAGGCCCAGCACCTCAGCCTGCTGCTTACCTCCCTGCAGCCCACCTGCACTCCTCTCCTCCCTGGGCAATCCTACCCCAGACCCTGGAACTACCTGAGTGCACTTACCTCCCTGACCTTGTCTCCCCCTTACCAGGGATGAGCTATGGGGCACCTCTCCAGATGCAACCGCCTTAGCGCTTGGCTGGCAGGTATCCCTGGGGTGGCACAAGCCTGCCACTGCCCCGGATACCCCCAGCCCATAGCTAGGCTGCAACAGGGGGTTGCTGATCTGAGAAACCCCCTGGGGCTCTGCCAGGGTAACGGGAAACTCTAGCTGCAATACCTGATGCTTTCCCTCCCTGGCTACCACTAGCCCTCCTTCTCTCACCGAGATCTGCTGCTGGCTACCTACCTGCAGCCTCTCCTCACTCCGCTTCTCCCTAGCTAATCCTAGCCTGGACCCTAGGGACACCTGAGTGAGGCCATCTCCCTGACACTGTCTCCCCGTTACCGGGGATGAGCCCAGGGTTGCTGGTGCAGATGCACCCACCTTAGCTCCTGGCTGGCAGGTGATCTGGGGGTGGTCTAACTTTGCCACAACCCCGAACACCTCCAGCCCATAGCAAGGCTGCAACAGTGGGACTCTTAACTGAGGGTCCCCTTGCCGCTCCGCCAAGGTAATGGGGAAATCTGGCTGGCTCACTTGCTGCCTTCCCTCCCCGGTTCCCACTGGCCCACCCAACCCTCTCCCAGGCAATCCTACCCTAGAGCTGGGTGCTAACGGGGCGAGCCCCTCTCCCTGAAGCTGTGCCCCCATTACCGGAGGTGAGCTCAGGGTTGCTGGTGCAGATGCACCCACCTTAGCTCCTGGCTGGCAGGTAATCTGGGGGTGGTCTAACTTTGCCACAATCCCGGATACCTCCAGCCCATAGCAAGGCTGCAACAGTGGGACTCTTAACTGAGGGTCCCCTTGCCGCTCCGCCAAGGTAATGGGGAAATCTGGCTGGCTCACTTGCTGCCCTTCCTTCCCCTCCCCTGGTACCCCTATCTCCTGCCACCCCCCGGTCACCCCTATAGTGAAACAACAGGGTACAGTCATAGGAAAAAATAAGTCAGGGTCAGTCTGCGACTTGGTCTGGCTTACCTTGCTGGTCCCCGCAGAGACCGCCGCCTTCGTTCCCCGCGGTCCCCCCCCCAATGCACGGCGGCGAGCAATGGAGCTGCCGTCCGCCGGCCCCATCTGGGCGGGGCCCCCCCCTCCACAGCACCGGGCCAACGCCGCCAAAACAGCCGCCCGGGTTGGGATACAGGTAAACGTGCAGGACAAGGGTCCCAGGTCTTGGTGGGAGGACCCACAGCCTCCATGCAAACTTGGTTAAAATAACCCCTCCTGCAAACCCGTCCATCCCCCCCAAGAAAACTGCCGCGGAAGCGATTGCCGGCCCCCCACCTAGTGCGACCACGCGGTCTTCTCTGCCCCCGCGCGCTGGGTTCTAGAATGGGGCGCATCATGGGATGCGCGCTGTCTCTCCGCCCTGTGGCTGATGCAGCCCGTGTCCAGGTTCTCAGGAGAGTCAGAGGAGGGTCCCTTGGTCCGCCACGGTGGGCGGAGCAGTCATTAGCGACCCCAGGCACACGTAAAAAACCCCTGCCCCCGGTCACGCCCTCGTCCCCCCTTCTCCCGCAGATACCCCCACCCCCCCCGTGACCAGACCGGTGGCTCTGAGGGGCTTCTTCGCCTGAGCCGAGCACGGTCAGGGACTGGGAATTAATTGTGGCCATTGGTGGCAGTGCCGCAGCAAATGCCGGTGCTCTCCGCCACCGGGGACTAACCCAGCAAGGGGCAACGGGTAAGTCCAGAGCGGAACGAGGGCGTGGAGCGCCGGACTGGGAGGGCGCACTAAGTGGGTGGATTCATAGCCAAGAATCAGAGGCAGAGCCGCTCTGTGGGGAAATATCTACCCTGCGCAAAACATAGGGCCCAGCAAATTATGGGTGCTAAAACCTCGGACTGGACGCCGCAACGGCCAATACATCTAATGGGAAAGACACACGCTCA
The DNA here is from genome assembly GCA_036426205.1 of Ascaphus truei. Taxonomy (NCBI): domain Eukaryota; kingdom Metazoa; phylum Chordata; class Amphibia; order Anura; family Ascaphidae; genus Ascaphus; species Ascaphus truei. Next base: position 7,925 of record WSYH01012568.1, on the reverse strand, counting down.
CATACCAATAAGTATATGCCGTCAAGGAGTGGGTACATACTTCACTGTATCCCCCCCCCGGGAGGGTGTTTGTGGTTTCCCACTGTCCCCCTCCTTTTGCCCCCCCCCCCCTTGGTGCCCCCCCCGTAGCCCCCGTGTGACCCAGCGGCTACAGCAGCTGCAGCTGGGATCTGTTGCATCAGGCCTGCCGGGTTTCTGCTCACCAATTGCTGTCTCTCTCTCAGCATTGCTGGATGGATGTCAACGCACGCCCGACTCTTGTGATGACAACCTCATAGCCCCGGGGTGGGGACAGGCACCCCCAGTGGAACACACCGGGCCACACGCCACGAGGACCACCAGGGGCCCACGCACCATACGCAACGGTGTTCTTGGTTCTCTTGACCCGCTTGAATGTTACTCTTGTTCTACTGCGGCGAGCTCGGGTAATCTCTGCCCCTTCGTTTACCACCTAGTTGGTCGTGCCGTCCCCCCCACGGTTATTCCGCCCACATCTAATGTATTTTTGGGTGTCGAAAGCACACGGGTGGGTTACCAGCCCGGCAACACGACTCCTACGGGAGGACGGTGGGTTGACACGCCACGCGGGCATCGAGTGCCCGGGCACGGGCGGCTACCGTACAACTCATTCTCTGTCTCGCTCCCTCTCGTTTTCACTGATTACCGTTCCCCTTCTGATCCCTTCGCCACCCCACCCCTTATCTTTTGCTGAGGGCCCACCTTCAATTTTCACCCGTGCCCTCTTTTTGTGTCTTTTCCCTTTTTCGCCCCCAGTTTGTTTTATTCCGTTTGGCCCGCTTGCTACCTCATAACTTCACTTTGTTTCTCAAGTTTCCCCCCTTCTTCTCCCCTAGCTCTTTTTCTCGTATATGGTTTTTCTCACCTTCCACAATTCATCTCTACCGCCTCTGAGTATCTCTTTTCTCCTTCTTTTTCACCCACCTCCCCACCTTGACGTGTCCATCGCCCATTTTCCGCAGCCCTCATCCTGGTATCGCCCCTTGTCCTCCCTTTTCTGCTTCTTATCCTTGTTTCATTTTGCCCGTGCATCTCGTTTACGAGTTACCACGGCTCTTCATCTAACTTTATCTTTGGGTTTACTGTTGTTCAACGTTCCTCCATTTCCCGACTCGCTTTCCCTTCTCCTTAAACCATCTCTCGCACCACCTCGTATCCCTCTGCCCTCCGTATCACTTGTACCCGGCCGCCCTCCTCTCCGCTTCTGCCAACCTAAAGTCATTCATCCCCAGTGCTCCCTCCCCTTACAACGCTCCCGTGTCTCCTCCTTACCTCTCCCTTTCCTTCCCGTACTGTATTGTTTTACACCTCTTGTCCTTTTCTTTACTCCCTTTCTCTTAATCTGTAAACTCGCTCTTTTTTCCCGCCTGTTGCACAGCCACTTCTATTTTTCCGCCCAGTTATCCTTCTCTGCATGTCGCCTCGTTGCTACCTTCGTGCCGCCTCTTCCCCCCCGACTTGGTTCCCGTCTTTTTCCTTTGTTCTTCGAGCCACTGGTTTCATTAATTTCCTACTGGTCTCAGTGCCCGGCTCCAGTCAGACGGATGGCGGCACTTGGCTGGAGGGGCAATGCTTCTCCAAGTAGGGGAACAGTAGGAGGTGCCATATCTTGTGTATATGTTGTACACTGGGTGTGCAATATACTTTAGTCCCAGGACTTGCAATTACCATTCAAGTTCCCAAGGATCACAGTTACCCCGCTCAGAATACTGTAATCCAGGTCCAGTCGATCAGCCAGCTGCCACCAGTTAATTACGCAGCCTGCACGAGAGCTGCGACAGGCGGAATTGTACACCAAAAACTAGTATATAAACATATATAGATATACTGGGTTTGACTGGGAGCGAGACTTAAATATAAATCAAGTGATTTATTCCTTGATTAAGGTGAACAAGAAACCAGATATTACAAGACACAGGGCAAAATATGGACACTTACGAAAGATGATCAATGAAAAGCAGTCTTCCCGCTACTGGCAGTTTCACTCAGCCATAGGTGAATTAAGCAAACAGGCAGTCAACATGCTGACATGAAGATATCAGAAGACAATGAAGTCTGAACCACTTATGGTAAAGCGGGGCTACTACTCTATCCTTAACCTAGGTCGCCGTACGCTCGGCGTCTGTACAAATCCCTGGAAGCTTTTGAACTAGCGTGGTACGTGTGAAAGGTTCCACTTCTCTGGTTAATTCCTTTGTCAGTTGGGGCCCAAGCAAAGGCAATTAGCCACTAGTCTTTGATGATTCAGGTTTGTAAATTCTAGCCTTGTCTGCAATCACAACAGGGGTCCTAGACTAACCAGAACATGTCATTATTATCGCCAAATCATTGCATAACTTTCGGTCAGTAATACACACCGTCAGGTGAGATATATTGAGGCATTCTGGAGCCTGCACCTACGACGCTCGCTAGGAAGACCAAAATGTACATGTAAAGTGAACATAATAGAGATATAATATTGGCATTTCGCCAGCCGGAGTACTATATCAGGTATGGTGTTCAGCTTCCAAGATCGGCTGCCGCCTTACGCATCATTATGTGAATTCTAGCGGTTCAGCCCAAGGACTCTATCGTACTTCGTATATTAATAAAGTACTCACTTTTGAGATCATGTTGGGGAATACCTTTGAGGAAGGTGTGAATAACAAACACTTCTCCTTACTTTGCTGCTTCCGCATAAACAATCCCCTGGGAAAGCGAGCCCGCAAGTCTAGCAGGATTTATCCTAATTTAGCATACAAAAAAAAACTGGCCAATTCACCCTCCGTTTGTGGAGACCTGCATGTACCAAAGGCCAGGCAGAGGTTATTCGCATTTGCCCCCCACCATTAGCATTCGGCCTGTATATTTCCAAAAAATACAAATAAGTACTTTATCAAATAAATATATGTTTCTCTTAGACACGTCTTATATTTTTCATATGTGTGTACTTGGGGGGTGACCAGGAGGGCTTGTACCCAAGTCAGGGTCTGGCTTACTCAGTACCAATTTACAAGTTTTCAGGTAAACTGTTTTTTATTCAGGCCTGCACTATTAAGATTAACACCTTAAGTCCCAGTTGGAGTGGTTATGCCGACCGGATCCAGCAAACAACATCATTTACACAGGGGGAATAAGCATTTTAATGTTACTCACAAGGGTAGTCACAGGTCTGGGCCTCAGCCCCAGTTAACCACGTTATCCCGTGGCGAGGTTTGTTAGAGGGGGGACTTGGGGAGTAACCCCGTTAACCCCGGGCCAAACCCTCCCTACCGCCACACCTCCCCTGCTCAAGGGCCCCTGGTACCCCAGCGGCCTCCCCATGGCCCTGGGATACCACTGGCGCTCTTGACGCACTCAATACGTCCTGAGGGATTGGCCTGGCAAAATTGTCCTCCGGCATTGACCAGTACACCGTGGATGGTAAAGTCCAGATCCTGCAACGCCGGGCATTCTCCTTGGCCTCCCTCTGCCCCCCACCCAGTGCCTTGGGAACCAAGTCCATGGTGAAAGGGGCTCCTGTGCAGTCCAGGCTGCACACTGCCCAGAGACTGGCATGTCTCTGCATCTGCAGGAGACCAGCTATCCAGCACAGACCGTCGCTTCCCTGTCAACCAAGTCTGGGACAGGGTTATGTCACTATTCTGTAGGGACCCTACCTGCCCTGGCTCTGTGTCACCCTGTAGCTGCTCCGCCATACTCCTGACTCTCCTCCCTGGCTGCCTATCTACCCACAGCCCTTCCTTTGGGGACCCGGGGGAATCTGTCAGGGGGGTCACTCCTGGCCTGTCATAGCAAGGGACTTTCTGCCTACCTAGCCCATCCCTAGCTTCTGCCAGCTGCCTGACACCCCACTGACCTCCTATCTCCCCCTGCTCCACGTTGCCTCCCTGCCTAGCCTCCCCTAGGCCCAGCACCTCAGCCGGCTGCTTACCTCCCTGCAGCCCACCTGCACTCCTCTCCTCCCTGGGCAATCCTACCCCAGACCCTGGAACTACCTGAGTGCACCTACCTCCCTGACCTTGTCTCCCCCTTACCAGGGATGAGCTCAGGGGCACCTCTCCAGATGCAACCGCCTTAGCGCTTGGCTGGCAGGTATCCCTGGGGTGGCACAAGCCTGCCACTGCCCCGGATACCTCCAGCCCATAGCCAGGCTGCAACAGGGGGTTGCTGATCTGAGAAACCCCCTGGGGCTCTGCCAGGGCAACGGGAAACTCTAGCTGCAAGACCTGCTGCTTTCCCTCCCTGGCTACCACTAGCCCTCCTTCTCTCACTGAGATCTGCTGCGGGCTACCTACCTGCAGCCTCTCCTCACTCCGCTTCTCCCTAGCTAATCCTAGCCTGGACCCTAGGGAAACCTGAGTGAGGCCCTCTCCCTGACACTGTCTCCCCATTACCGGGGATGAGCCCAGGGGCATCTCTCCGGATGCAACCGCCTCAGCTCTTGGCTGGCAGGTATCTCTGGGGTGGTGCAAACTGGCCCCTGCCCATGATACCCCCAGCCCATAGCTAGGCTGCAACAGGGGGTTGCTGATCTGAGACACCCCCTGAGGCTTTGCCAGGGTAATGGGGACAACTGGCTGGCTCACTCGCTGCCTTCCCTCCCCGGTTCCCACTGGCCCACCCAACCCTCTCCCAGGCGATCCTACCCTAGAGCTGGGTGCTAACGGGGCTAGCCCCTCTCCCTGAAGCTGTGCCCCCATTACCGGAGGTGAGCTCAGGGTTGCTGGTGCAGATGCACCCACCTTAGCTCCTGGCTGGCAGGTAATCTGGGGGTGGTCTAACTGTGCCACAACCCCTGGTACCTCCAGCCCATAGCAAGGCTGCAACAGTGGGACTCTTAACTGAGAGTCCCCTTGCCGCTCCGCCAAGGTAATGGGGAAATCTGGCTGGCTCACTTGCTGCCCTTCCTTCCCCTCCCCTGTTACCCCTATCTCCTGCCACCCCCCAGTCACCCCTATAGTGAAACAACAGGGTACAGTCATAGGGAACAATAAGTCAGGGTCAGTCTGCGACTTGGTCTGGCTTACCTTGCTGGTCCCCGCAGAGACCGCCGCCTTCGTTGGTCCCAATTGCAGGGGGACTGGAGCGGCGGCCGCCGGCCCCATCTGGGCTGGGCAGCACCGGGCCACTGCCGCAACAGCGCCCGGGTTGGGTACAGGTAAAACGGTGCAGGACAAGGGTCCCAGGTCTTTGTGGAGGAACTCAGCTCCATGCAAACTTGGTAAAATAACCCCCTCCCGCAAACCCTGTCCCTCCCCCCAAATAAAACTGCCGCCGGCAGGATGCCGGAGTGGCGGCGTCTTGTCTGCCGCTGCAGCTGGTTCTCCGCCGGGATCAGGTGGATGGCCGCTGCTCTCCGCCACTGTTGCTGATGCAGCCCGTCCAGGTTCTCCAGGAGACGTCCCGAGGAGGGTTGTCGCCCCGGCTGGGCGGGAGCCATCAGAGGATGCCGCTAACTGGGTCATCTTTTCCGCAGCTCGTGAGCGTTGGCCCTGAGGGGCTTCTTCGCCTGACCGCGCACGGTCAGGGCACTGGGCATTATTGTGGCCCATTGGTTGGCAGTGCCGCAGCAGCTGCCGGTGCTTCTCCGCCACCGGTGGACTAACCCCAGCAAGGGGCAACGGAGTCCAGAGCGGAGTTGCCTGAGCGCCGGGCTCATTCCAGAGCTTCTCCGCCGCCGGTGGACTAACCCCAGCAAGGGGCAACGGAGTCCAGAGCGGAGAGGCTTGAGCGCCGGGCTCTGGGAGGGGATAAGTGGGTCGGATCATCGCCAGCTTCAGCTGCTCGAGCCGCTCTGCTGGGGACATCTCTCCCTGCGCAAACATCAGGGCCAGCAATTCTGGGTAAAATGGACTGGCCGCCGCAACGGCCAATACCTCTCCTGGTGCAAGACCACCCGCTCCCTCCACAAGTCTCTGCCGTCCCGGAGCTGGGTCCCTTCCCTGCTCTCCGGGCGGTGTGATGGTTACAGCAGCTGCAGCTGTGGATCTTTGCTCAGCCTGCCGGCTCTTTGGTTCTGGAGGAAATGCTTCTCACAAGTAGGGGAACAGTGAGGAGGTGCCATATCTTGTGTTAAATGTTGTACACTGTGTGTTCAATATCTTTAGTCCCAGGAACTTGCAATTACCATCAAGTTCCCACTGGATCACAGTACCCCGCAGAATACTGTAATCCAGGTCCAGTTCAATCCCACCGCTGCCACCAGTTAATTACAAGCCTGTCACGAGAGCTTGCGACAGGCTGTAATTTACACCAAAACTATATAGCCTTCCCTCCCCGGTTCCCACTGGCCCACCCAACCCTCTCCCAGGCAATCCTACCCTAGAGCTGGGTGCTAACGGGGCGAGCCCCTCTCCCTGAAGCTGTGCCCCCATTACCGGAGGTGAGCTCAGGGTTGCTGGTGCAGATGCACCCACCTTAGCTCCTGGCTGGCAGGTAATCTGGGGGTGGTCTAACTTTGCCACAACCCCGGATACCTCCAGCCCATAGCAAGGCTGCAACAGTGGGACTCTTAACTGAGGGTCCCCTTGCCGCTCCGCCAAGGTAATGGGGAAATCTGGCTGGCTCTCTTGCTGCCCTTCCTTCCCCTCCCCTGGTACCCCTATCTCCTGCCACCCCCCGGTCACCCCTATAGTGAAACAACAGGGTACAGTCATAGGAAAAAATAAGTCAGGGTCAGTCTGCGACTTGGTCTGGCTTACCTTGCTGGTCCCCGCAGAGACCGCCGCCTTCGTTGGTCCCAATTGCAGGGGGACTGGAGCGGCCGCCGCCGGCCCCATCTGGGCTGGGCAGCACCGGGCCACTGCCGCAACAGCGCCCGGGTTGGGTACAGGTAAAACGGTGCAGGACAAGGGTCCCAGGTCTTTGTGGAGGAACACAGCTCCATGCAAACTTGGTAAAATAACCCCCTCCCGCAAACACTGTCCCTCCCCCCAAATAAAACTGCCGCCGGCAGGATGCCGGAGTGGCGGTTTTTCCTCTGCCGCCGCCGCTGGTTCTCCGCCGGGATCAGGTGGGTGGCCGCTGCTCTCCGCCACTGTTGCTGATGCAGCCCGTCCAGGTTCTCCAGGAGACGTCCCGAGGAGGGTTGTCGCCCCGGCTGGGCGGGAGCCATCAGAGGATGCCGCTAACTGGGTCATCTTTTCCGCAGCTCGTGAGCGTTGGCCCTGAGGGGCTTCTTCGCCTGACCGCGCACGGTTAGGGCACTGGGCATTATTGTGGCCCATTGGTTGGCAGTGCCGCAGCAGCTGCCGGTGCTTCTCCGCCACCGGTGGACTAACCCCAGCAAGGGGCAACGGAGTCCAGAGCGGAGTTGCCTGAGTGCCGGGCTCATTCCAGAGCTTCTCCGCCGCCGGTGGACTAACCCCAGCAAGGGGCAACGGAGTCCAGAGCGGAGAGGCTTGAGCGCCGGGCTCTGGGAGGGGATAAGTGGGTCGGATCATCGCCAGCTTCAGCTGCTCGAGCCGCTCTGCTGGGGACATGTCTCCCTGCGCAAACATCAGGGCCAGCAATTCTGGGTAAAATGGACTGGCCGCCGCAACGGCCAATACCTCTCCTGGTGCAAGACCACCCGCTCCCTCCACAAGTCTCTGCCGTCCCGGAGCTGGGTCCCTTCCCTGCTCTCCGGGCGGTGTGATGGTTACAGCAGCTGCAGCTGTGGATCTTTGCTCAGCCTGCCGGGTTTCATGCTCACCGATTGCTGTCTCTCTCTCAGCCTTGCTGGCTGCTGCTCCCCGCGCCGACTTGATGCACTCCTCTGGTCTCAGTGCCCGGCTCCAGTCAGACGGATGGCCGGCACTTTGGTTCTGGAGGAAATGCTTCTCACAAGTAGGGGAACAGTGAGGAGGTGCCATATCTTGTGTTATATGTTGTACACTGTGTGTTCAATATCTTTAGTCCCAGGAACTTGCAATTACCATCAAGTT
>WSYH01012567.1:0-18650 GCA_036426205.1 Ascaphus truei | reverse complement strand
CACCCCCCCCCCCAGTCAGTCACCCTCTCTCTGTGTATCACCCACCCTCTGTGTGTGTCACCCACCGTTTCTCCCCTCTGTGTCTCTCCCCCCACACTCTCTCTCTCCCCCCCACACCCTCTCTCTCCCCCACACCCTCTCTCTCCCCCCCACACCCTCTCTCTCCCCCCCACACCCTCTCTCTCCCCCCCACACCCTCTCTCTCTCCCCCACACCCTCTCTCTCTCCCCCACTCCCTCTCTCTCTCCCCCACACCCCAACAAACAATTACATCATTTCCAATCCATCTATCAAAACATAAAATGAAAATGCATTGGTAAATAAGTTAATGGAATGAACAATATGTTTTCACTGCTTTAATTGTCATAATCTGGAAGCTTTCGAAACCCACTTCACGTGCCTCCTTCATATGTCCTATCCTGCACGTTGAGCATAGATAACAATACCCATTTCCCCCTGTGCTGTAAAAGTGGATTGAAAAGAAGAATCTTTTGGATTCTTCAAAACTGTACACATGATTAGATCGTAATTACATTTCTTGTTTAACTTCATTAAGAGCTTCACAATCAATGGCAAAATCAATACTTCTCCAACACACAAATAGGGCTACTGGCTTTAGCTAATTACCTAATGTGCAACAAAATAGAATATTAACTCCTTCGTTAACAGATTGGTTTACCATCTCAGTAATAAGAGTTAAGGGTAACCTGTTCTGTATCACGTTTATTTTCACTTAACTCTTTGATTAGCAATTCATCTGGCACCATTTAATACGGAAAAGTGGCTGAATAGTGTGCTCCTCACTCAAGCAAAGGAAATAAAAAATACACAGATTGTGCATTCAAGAAGAATAGCATGGATTAGTTTAAATAGCTACATTCTCCTTTCAAAACCCTTAGAGTGATTGTATTTGCATATTCAAAACCATTCTTATATGCACATTGTGTATATTTTTGTCATCAAAAAAATGCCATTACAGACAGTCCTTGTTTTTACAACAGCTTCGCTTTTAAACAACTAATGGCTTATCCAACTGCTCTGCAATGCCCCATCACAATTACGACGCTTTGCAAAGTTGTTTTATGTTTAAAATATAATATATATATTTCCTATATAAGATATTATCTTTTATAATAATTATATATTAGTTATAACTTATAATATACTATAGTATATTACACTCTAATAATTTATTTGTATGCTGCATATTCTTATTGTCTGCATAAAATATTTTGTGATTTAGCATTAAAAATGCCTTCAGGAACGGAACCTTTCATTTAAAAAAAAACCGTTTTTTTATGGGAAAACATGGTTCGCTTTACATTTTTCGCTATCCACCGCCATTTGAGTACGGGAATTGTTTCGGATAACCGAGACTGCCTGTACGGCAATGGAACAATTGAAATACATTTATCACCTTGATCAAATCAACAACAACATTCAGCTATACAAAGAAAAGAAATCCCTTGACCTTTGATAAAATGTGTTTGTCCTTTTTGCAATCATACTGGTATATTGAAACTGAATTTGATGGCAGAATGGGAATCACTTTGCATATTTATTTTAATCTGTTGTAAATTTCAGACTACTTTTGAGCTTGGATTTCTTGTCATACAGTCCTTGGTAAATCGCATATGTCTATCCCAAGCATTTTAATCTCCGTACTGTCGAGAGCCTCTTGAGCACTCTTTGGCTATTGCTGAATCCCTTACTTTTTTGTACAAAGTACTTCCTTGCATTTCCTGTGAGCCTGCCTCCAGATTCAGAGCATGACCCTCTTGTTCCTCTCGGTTTCCTCTTGTTTAAGCACACTTGCATTAACTTTAGTGCATTACTGTAGATTGTTTCTCCAAGTTTTCTTTCTGGCAATCCTGACAAAAGGTGCTGACAAGCACCAGATTTACCATAGCAAAAAGACCACTGGTTTCAATAACAAATTCCCGTCTAAAAAATTGATTGTACAGGATCATTCATTCATTTTTTCCTTAAAATGAAAATAATATTTACATTCAGGTGCATTTCCCATTTCTCTAATGCTAATATGAGGCTTTAGCATGACCCAAAAGGCAAACGCACTTGCTTGAACGAGGGAAGCCGAAACAAAATATATTTCAGTTCCTAACTCCGGTTTCCCCCAAATCTACCATAATACCAGCATAATACACCATATGTAACTCTAGCAAGTGGCAAGAAGGGGACTCCCACTTAAAAGTAGCTTGTTCTACTTACGTACTCTGAACCAAAAAAATCTTTTACAGATTTCAGTCTTTTGTCTGATCCCATAGTTTATTTCATAATGCATGCAGCTGTTTTCAAATTTATTAAAATGTGCCTTTATGAATTATAAAAAATGTACAGTATATGGTTTGGGATTTTTGCTTACTATATTTTTCCTGTTAGTACCGGTATGATCACAAACAGCCCTTAATTCACATACTTGTTAACATGTTTTACATACTTAACATTTTGAACAATGAATCTGCAAACATATCTTAAGTTCTGAACCAACTGTGTGGTCTGAAAAATGATAGTGAAAGTATTTAATAAACTCAGTATGCAATGCTAACGGCGGTGAGTTACCAAGCTGCCCATGACCCAATTTATGTGATATGTTCGACCAGCATGCAATAAAAAAGTACGATTACACATACCGACAACCAATGTTGTTTGGATAAATGTAGTGATTCCCACACACATGTGAATATTGTCCAATTAGCTGGCTGACAGTATACGTTCATTTTCATCAACGCACAGAGGCCTTTGCTAGAAGGAATGGTATAGCAATGGTACCACTGAAACAGTCAAGAATTAGTGCTGTAACAAATAGTTTTAGTATTTAGAAATATATTTACATATACAATTTGACAACTGAATTTACCTACATGGCACTTCATTACATTGTTACAGCAATGTTGAAAACATTCTTTACGTTTGGTTTAATTGTTAATTAAATAGTAACCTATTAATGAAACGTTATTACTGGTTGCTGTATAGCACTAATTTTGATCAAAGAGGAAAGATTTACATTTTACTGTATGTAGCCAGGTCCCCCTCTGTCTTGCGGGCCCCCTCCGGGTACTCACCGCGGCGGTCGAAAGGCGACAGCTGCTTCGACGGGGAGGTGCGGGCGGCGTGTGGTCGCAGACGCGGCCTCTCCCCTAATTCGTCGGTCGCCGGGGAACACGTGAGCCGGCTGCTGGGCTACGGCTCGGTCCGCGTTGCGGCTGCTCTCCGGCGGCTCTCGTTGCAGGCGGCCGCCTTGTTCATTTGCTCCCGATAGCGCATACGAAACCGTAGTGCGAAGCGGATGACCCCTGACGTCTTGCCCTTGGCGCAGTACAATCAGGTAAAGCCACCAATGAACATAGGCTCTAAGCAGGGACTACAGATACCATGAGCCTTAAGGGGTCCCCACGGACGCCAGGGGAGCCCAATAGGCTGTATATCTCCCTGCAGGGAGAATAGTACATTTTCGCGCGCTGTGAGCCCACCATTAGGAGCTGGACCAGGAGCGCTAGGGGAAATGAGTGGTGAGGGGTCTGTGACCCACTGCATTATGCCAGCAGCCCCCTAGTCCCATTAGGTCCTGAGCCCCCTCACAGTTGTGGTGCTACAGGGACAGGCCCTAGGTTAGTGACCCTGTCACATTAGTATCAGTGATAGTTAGGGACCCAGCGGATGCGCGCTCCCCTAAGAAGAGCTTGTGGCTCAAGCCTGTGTCCCAAAGAGACAGAGACTATCTCTGGGTGGGATCGCCCTGGTGGGAGACCCTCGTGCAGAAGGACCATCCAGATGGGACCATCCAGTGGCCAGATCTTTTTGGAGTTGCTTGCAGCCCCGAGTGCAAGGAGCACTCGGCAGTACCTTTAATAAGTGCACCACGAATCACTAATACAATCTATATCTCAACAGATTGGCAACGCTGACACGGACAAAAGGGTTACGTGTGACACGGTGTGGGGTAACACTTGTGGGTGCAAGGTACCTCCTAGTGGTGGAGTGAAGACACTTTGACTGCGCATATGTTGTGGAGTTTACCCCCCTAGGGGACCAGTAATATGATGAAAGTACATAGTGGGTCACTGATAAGTAAGTGTGTGATTATTCCCTGCATATATATATAACTGGTTTATATACATCACCGTGTATGTACCTTATTGTATATGTGGGTCCTGTGTAGGCCACTTCTACTTATAGAACCCTACACAGGTGGAGGCGCTGCAAACCAGATCGAGCCGAAGACTCACCCCAGTTCCCCACAAGCGAGCTCAGGCCTCTTTGTTGAACCTACAGGTATCAAACCACACCTGTAACACATAGGTTTTCAACCCACACATCATATCTGCTGCTTGGGACAGAAGGAATACCCGTTACAAAGTTGGAGGCGCTGCTGAATCAGACCTGGGGGTGCCCTATTCAACTCAGTATCATAAGAGATAGACGTGGTAATTCCCCAAGTCAAGAGTCCAGCTTGGGCCATTCCGCCCGGGAGCCACCTAGTTACTTAGTGGCCGTAGGAACGTTCCAGCGTTATTGGCAGAAATGACATCCGGGGCTTCGCTGATGGCAGCCCTCAGGCCCCAGAAAAGTATGGTACCGCCGGGGCAGAGTGTTTCAACTCTATCTACTTTTAATTGGAGTGCCATACTATTTCCTGTGGGCGGGATAACAAGAAACGGCCCCGAACACCCTAGTAGCCCCCGATGCCCTGGCAGAATGCAACCCCCCCTAATATACTCGGACTTACCATAAATTACGGGAAATGTTTTCATCACCATGTTCCAGATAACCGTCCACCATACTTGGCCACCTACTGCACAATTGTCAAGTACCCCCCAAACCGTGTAACCGTCCCCACCCAAAGTCTCCTTTACTCCAAGCCGCTCTCACGGGAGCCAATATTGGGCTGACTCCGGCCCCTTCACCAGCACCCGCTCCCCGTGGGATGAACTCTGGCCTATCAGAGACATAAGGGTACTAATGAAGGTTCCGTAATGGGGGTGATGCACCCCATTCGTAGAGGCCAATCACCATGGCCTCCCAGTCACAAAGCTACTGGTAAAACTCAAAGCCTTCTCTGGAGTAACTTCCAAAACCACAGGAGAAGGGATAGACCCTTGGAGGGAGAATTCGTTAAAAGAAGTCGGTGAGGAATGGCGTGCACTGACACAGTGAAAAGGCAGCGTATCAGGCAGTGGTCTTAGGCCTCCAGCTTCTACCATTGTAACCATCCACAGGGAACCAACACCCAGAGTGACTGCGTTGGAGATGGTTGGAATTCAATGCTGGAAGCGTACGGACTAGCAAGATGGAAGGAGCGCTCTGGATGAGGTACTGTAATCTCTATCATAAGAAGGGGGTAAGACTTTGTCGGCTTTTATAACCACCGCCTGCACTGGTCTTGGTAATCCTACTCAATCGTAAGTTGATTCCCGCTATGGATGGATGAGTCCGCTTCGTCAAGCAGGACTTGCGGGATCAAGCACACTCCCCCATAGCCAAGATGCTCTGCAGCAAACTAATGGAAGGGAGTCCCCTACGTCACCGATTGCTGCGTCCAGGGTGAAAATTCATGAAGCACACATGCTTGTTGTTTCACTCTCCCGCAAAACCCATAGCCCTCCGTCTCAAGGGAAAGGGGTCTATGGAGAAGAAGGAAGAGTCTGCACACACCCGTCCAAGTGGTACATCCAAACCCCTCCGACAAACTCAACCTTCCTCATCAAATGTTTGTCAGAAACGCGCGAGGTTGTGTGCTATAACGCGTAAGACGGGCCACTTCTTCCAGTTGACTTCCAAGAGGGAGACCCACAGATGTGAACTCCCAATAAAGGAAATTCAGCCGGTCCCATGGTCTGTGCCGCGTACAGACGGTGAATCTGACACAGAAACCGCCTATTTGGAATCCGAGAGGCTCCTCCTGAGTCCGGCCCCATTGATGACGCCTTCCCAGGGGTATGCTTACAGTCAATTAGGGTCCCGTCGGCCATCGTGCGGGTTGTAACTGGAAGGGATTATGCATCTGCCCTACTTGACCCCGGTCCCAAGTGACCATAATATGAATACCCGCAAGTTTCTATGAGACCGCCACCTCAAAACCTCAACACTGCCCCCTGCAGTCGTCCGAACATATGAAGGTGAGGGGGGTACGTAACATAGACTAACCCCTCGATGGATTTGTAAGGGTTTCGACTGGAAATACTCCAAATGAACGCTGGCAAAGATACACCCCATGCATGAGCTCAATGGTCTGCCCGGAGCCCCAAGACCTTGCAATATCCGATCATCTAGGAACAATACTGATATAGTACAAGCGTAATCAAAGCATACCTCAAGAGACCAATGAGTTGCCGATGGCAATCTGCTCCTCGATCCCTTTCTACTAGAAGAGTGGCAACTGGGTAGATGCCTTGGAGCGTCACGGGGACTCTACAAGTGTCAACGTGACTTACGACCATATTACCAGGGTGAGTGCACCGTATGCCATCTGGGGCTGTTAATCCCCAGCGAGATGATAACGATCAGCTTTTCTCGTCTGGAGGTACCCCTAGGAAGAGGTTTCAGAGATGGTATAGGTACTACCCAATTAGAAGAGTGTACGACTAAAATCCTCTACGACCTTACGTATAATGTTTCGAATAATCTCCCTTCCCGATGACCTTGATGCGGAACAAGTCTGGGTTGCATATATCCGTTAGCCCTGTGAAACAACGCCCCAGGTGAACGCTGCTGCAGTGGTGAGCGGTTAGGTCCCGATCTGGACTTCAACTTCGGTGAGTCAAACGTTGCCAACTGAGTGGAAAGAGCTGCTGACAACCAAGTTTAATAAAGACAACGGACTGTGTTCTTCCAGCGTGGATGGATTTGGGGTGGCAGTCCGCGCACTCAACAATGCCATTAGACTGAGTGACGCCACTACCTTCCGTCCGTGAACGCTCTCGTCCAGTGCCCCTATGATTTGGAACAATGTAAGGAACGTCTTGGCAAGACATGGTAAAACCGGCGGATTTTGACAGAGTTCTCTCGAGTCCTTACCTCCTCTCCATGTGTGGTAAGGAAGAAGAACGGATCCGTTACAACGTTGTGTCGACCATCGCGGACCCGAACAATCGTACGATACCGATGTAAGGTTAAAACTGGCTTCTGCAGCCTGGAAAAAAAAAAAAACATGATTATAGGTTACAACAAATAACGCTTCCCTTGCTATTTTTCCACGGAGCTATTGTACATAGCTTTTAAACCAACTGTTTCATGCCTGTCATGTTTGTTAAAAACAAGCTAGAGAGGATAGGGCTGCTTATAAGTCCCCTTGTATATTCCTCTTGCTCGCATTAAATGTTTTAAGCTCTATCTACGAAAATGCATTTGTTAGAGGTTACATGGAATTTAGATGTGTACCCATAATTTGTAACCATGACAACGGTATTTTTGTCCCTGCCTTATTTATAAAACTGCTCAATGTGAACCATTAAATTTAGTTGTGGGAATTCACTACGAGCCTCCTCCTGAATTCTTACAGCTCCAGACTCGTATGCCTATACATTTGAAATAGCATCCCATATCCGTTTGCGTTATATTGCTTCCGGAGAATGTTTTGCTTGGCCCTAGAAAAGGACCGATCTGTAGAGATCTAACTTTTTGGTGACAAAGTGGAATTTTCGCCAGGAAAAGGGTAGTAAGATTCTTTTTATTTTTTCTCCCTTATTCCTCTGCGAACCACGAAACACACCTACATGTATAGGCAAAAGAACATAGGTGAGAGTCCCTATTGTTAAAAATCGTGGGTAAGAGTCCTGTGAATCGAAGGGTAAGTCCCCCGATTAATGTAACACAGGGTGAAGTCCCTAATTTTGTTTATCGAGGGTAAGCTCTGGATTTTATGTCACGAGGGTGGATAGTCCCTATTGTTTAAAATCAAGGTAAAGTCCCTGTAAGTAAACGGACGCGTATACGATGCTCAGCCTGGACTGGCATTAAGTTAAACGTTCATTAAAATGGGTTTAAGTAATCGTTACATAAGTACTTGTTTTAAAGTTCAGTTATAATTGTTTATTAAACTGTGCGCATAAAGTGTTACGATTCTTTCCTCTGTATAAACTGCATTATGTGGCACTAAACATTTTTGTCATCTAATGAAACTTACTCTAACTGTCTATCCCTCGCACAACCCCCCTCCCCCTCAGCTGCCATGGGCAAATCATCTGTCCTCCTCGTCGCCTGTATGTATTGTAAATAAAGCAGCAGCAAGTAGCCCCCCCCTTTTTTCTCCTCCAGCATTTTTACACAGCATAGAATGGTAATCCCAAATCGTGATGGCAACATGGCCTTAGAAACAACTGAACATGCAACTCAATTATTTGTGCAAGCATTAACTGGTATGAGTATATTTAGTTGTAAATAATAATATTTTCCCGTCTGAATTGAAAAGTGGAAACACAAGAGTAATAACCAGGTATAGGTTTTCTTTTTTCCCTCAATGTTTTTATTTTTAAATATGGTATGGGTAAAAACAAAAAAAAAAAGAGGTTGATTGATTGATAATCCTCTGTTGTGTGCTTGTAGATCTGGTGGAATTCTATCTATATGAAGTGTTATTTGCATTGAATAATAGAAGTAAACTCGTTTATTGAAGGGGGGGGGGGGGGGGGGGGGGGGGGGGCGGGGGGGGGGGGGGGGGGGGGGGGGGGTAGGGGGGGGGGGGGGGGTGCATTCAAAATTACTATTCCATGGACTTTGCAAATTGATCTAAAATAAGAATATAATTTAGATTGTTCATGTTTGAATTTAATTTTTTATAAGTGTGTACCGACCACTAATAATTTAAATAAATAAATTTACACTGGCAGGGGAAAGTTTGGGTATCTGTGTGGGTGAAAAAGATAAAGAAGAGGATTATTATTTTTGTAAACAGGTCCAGTCACTGAGAATAATAATGGATGTTTTATCGTACTGGCCATGGGCGATTTATTTCCTTAACCAGAATATAATTATTTTCGCTCTAAATCTCCACCAGAATAAAATCAGGTGAATAAGTTTATATAGAATAACAGGCTGAATATATTCTAACCACAAATATACTAGAATCTCAGCATTTTTAAAATTAGTTTAAAAAAAAAAGTATATTGACATGAAGAAAAAATAAAAAAGGATATCTTTCATTAATTTATCGCAGGATCAATGTTTGGTGTTTCCTATTTATTAAAATAGGTGAGAAATATGTGTCTGTTACTTTTGTGAAAGGAACGGGTTGAATGTGTGAAAGAAGCATAAAATTCTGTGGTGTTTTGTATCTTCGCGCTCTGTGACTCTTTTTGTGTATAACACGTAACTAACTATCTAAAGTCTACTGTTTAAGCCTACAATTTCTGATGTACAAAGATCGCATTTTAATTTTTGAAACATCCAGAAACATTGTCGGGGCTGGGTGAAGAGCTGCATATTTCAAGCTGTCGCCCAATTGATTGCTTCCAGTAAGCTTGATACCATTTTTTTTCTGTTCCTCACAATCTGTTGGCAGGAAGCCCAGAGAATTTTTTGAGCTGTGTTTTAAATGGTCTTGAAATGGAAAAGTGTTAATTGATTAATATAGAGTTCCATAAACAGAAGGACAGTACCCCGAATGAGCACGTCAAACACCTGGTGGGTGGGTAACGAAGTGGTTACAACTTAATCTTTAATATCCATGTAAATAGGGGATTAAACAACTATAAACGCTCGCACCCTATAGTATGAAAACACATGTAATGTTCTGGATCACTGATGAACTGCAGTATAATCACTAAACTAGTGTCTTGCATGGGGACAAGTATAAATTAACCATCTAGTCCAATGTAATCAGCAACGAACTCTAGTGCTGGAGCCATGATGAAAGTGGTGCAGAGCCTCGAACATCTAGCAGTAACAGGCACCAGACAAGGCAAAACGGCCCCTAGTCCGAGTCTGCCAGTATACTGAGAGGGTTCTCTATTAAGGTTATTTTTCTTCTGCAAAAATTGATCAATATTTAATATTTATCATTTTACCATCTTGTTCTCTCATGGGTCCCACCTTTAAATCTGTGTCTATGAGTTTTTTTTTAATGCTACAGTTGTTCTTTCTCACAGCAAATCAGAGCTATTTTGTGTTCTAAAAGTTCCTGTCAGTAAGACTATAGCAGATTATATTTATATCAGTAGGGTTCTGTTGAGAATTTCTAATGAAAATGTTATACCCAATCTTGTAGGTTGGGGATTTTGCTATACATCAAGCATTTCCATTAATGATTATTGCTTTAAATGCTGTTTATCCTTTATGTGTATAATTGTTGCACCATGTAATACAAGTTACAAAGGAAGGGTGTATTTGCTGTTTAGCTATTGCTGCTGCCCCTGAAACATATGGCAAGGGTTTAGAGTGTCAGCTCTTGGGTATAATAGTTTACCCTAACTAATGTTTCCTGTAATTTTTCCTTTGTTTCACCCCCACAGGGTGTAAACTAGGACCGTGTATTGAGGGGTTACTGGTAAGCCCCAGTGGGCTATTAATGCATTCTCTGTGTATTCCCTTTGCCTCCTCATGGCCTGCAGCTGTCTGTGCAAATTATATGGATTGCCTTGTATGGGGGCGCCCTTATGAGAAATAGTCTGCAGAGGGGAGTCTCCTGGCACATGTAGGGAAAAAGGAGGGGTTATTTTGGCGCTGTCCTTTATTTAGTTTTATTTATACAAATATTTTACCAGGAAGTACTACATTGAGAGTTACCTCTCGTTTCAATTATGTCCTGGGCACAGAGTAAAACCAATAATACATGGTTACAAGTAGCAGTTACATAAAGTGAACAGAGTATAATTATCTACAAGACAATTTCGTGCACAGTTAAAGAAAAATATATTTTTGACGTGTGAAACAGTTGCAACCAGTATTAAAATGTGAGACCAGCCTTAGATTTTAAAGACTTAAACTGGTGGTGGAGTGAGAGTCCACTGGTAGAGTTGTTCCGTTTTGGGTACCCCGCACGGTAGGTAGAGGAAGAACGTTCCGGTAACTTTTTGTGTTTGAGCCTGGCCATGAACAGTCTTTTGGGAGTCAGATCTCAAGGTGTAGGTGCTGCATGGTTGGTAGGGGTTAGTGAGCTTTGTTCAGGTAGCTGTGTTAGCTTTGCCCATGAAGAATTTGAAATGGCAATACAGGCGAAAGGGAACTTTGCGGCCTAGACTCTATGTGTTGACCAATCTAGTTCTTTTGAATTTCGCGATGTTTTTTGTCGCTTTGCATTGGAGAACAAACGACACAATTGAATTGTAAGAGAGGGTGTCAGTTTGCTAAGGTGGGGGGGTTTGAGGTGCTGCTTGTCCTGCCAGCAAGGTTTCTTAGCTGGTGTTTTTAGAGAAGAGAAGTTTTTAGAACCCCACAGCTTGTTGCAATGAGGATGCAAGCTCCTTGTTTTACATGTTGGTTTTTATGTGTTCTAAACCTGCAATCCTTGTGTTTGTCTGTGATTTACAACCCAGGTTGGTGAATTAACCTACTGTGAAGAAGGCATTCAGATGCCCCGCCTCTAGATATGATAGTGCTGAAAGTGAACGACCCTGTTTATTTTTCTATGTCATATTTCCCTTAGCGACTGTGAAATGTTCTTGTTTCCGTTTTAGGATGGGGAGATGTTGGGTGGAAATATAATTATTTTGGTGTGGCAGAGGATTGTGGGGCCAAAGTCTGTGTCACATTAATTTTTCTTCCCCAGCCAGCAGGGAATGAAGTTTTGATGGTAACGCATGTGATTACAAGCCAGAGACCTCCCTATGCCCCCCAAAGAGCTGGATATTCGAGCCTAAATCTCCGCTTTATTTTCAGATAAGTATACAGGTTCCCCAAAGTAATTCTGCTGTTTCTTGTGTTGTGTGTTTTTTAAAAGGTCTTATCCGGAATGAACCCATTTGTGGGTTTTTCTGCCTGTTTTGGCCTTGTGACTGATCCCTTCAAATAAAGTGTATTTGTCTGGCTAATGGACAATGCACGATATATTTTTCTTTCATGGGTAGACCATGGTCACCCTACGGTACCTTGTAGACTTAATGTTGTAGATTATGTTCTAAACAGAGAATTTTTCAATCAGCTCTTATTGTGTGAAACTAATCAATTGTTCTGTAGGTTCTCATGTCAGGTGCCTATATATATAAAGAACAATTGGTTATGAAGGGAGTAGATACAAGTTTACCTAGGGAAATTATTGACTCTGTGATAGAATGATAGATAAATTTATTATGCCTGCACGAAGACCAGGTTAGTTATTTGGGAAGTTGGTTCACAAGTTGTTTGAAGGTTGAGTTGAGGTTGAGATTTTGTTGGACTTGGTGTTTTAATATTTCGCGTAGCGAAGCTCTAGTGGATGTTTTGAATAAGTGGGTGTCTGTACCACACTCATTACTCTCTGTGTTATGAACAGCAAAACTTTGGTCCAGAAGTGCGTTGCAACAACCCACCCACCGATGCTATGTCTCTGTTTTGGTGATGACGATGTCCAGCATCTCCCCAGAAGAAGAGACCGAAAAAGAGTAAATCACGGTCCAATACAATGACCAGTCAAAGGAATCACGTTATTGCACTATGGGACTATTTTTTTGGTCCTGCAGGACCTAATGATTATGTTAACTGTTCTTTAAAAAGTACTGTCTCTAAAGGATCGAGGGGGGGCTGAAGAACATTGATATGAGAAGGTGGGGAGGTCACCCAAGGGCTTTGTGTCAACCACACGGAAGTCACAATTCAACCATTTTGAACTTATGGCGGAGCCATTTTGTCATGTCGATCATTCTGAGTAAATGTAGTATGTAGATTTGTGTTGGCCAGTTCACTACCTCCAGGAATATAACCCCACCAACCCCCTTATCTCGAAATGAATTTAATAATGTGTATCATGACCTAAGCAAAGAATACAAATGAAGGCATTAATTATTAAAATACTCCACTTAGAAGGTAGCGTGGAGTCTAATACCCTTTAGTACTTATGATTATGTCACAAATAGATATTTTTCAGTAGTCAAATATAAAGCCCGTTTTTTAACACGATAACTAAAATGGGCTATTTTTAAGGTTCAGCAATAGATAAGGACAGTAGTTTTGCAATAATGTATGGCATTGGGTTTTTCTGATGGCCGCACAAGGAGGGTTTGTAAATTAGTGGGGTAAAATGCTGTTCTCTATATTGACACCGCATCAAAAAGTATACACCATGATATGGATCACTCTAGCAGAAATTAATCTAAATGAGAGAGGAAACAAAGAGTTGTATTTTACATTTGGCGTTGAAAGTTGGCTCGGTGTATTTGGAATTAAATTCGTTTACGGATTATGATAATCGGCAAGTTTATTACTCTGTGTGTAGGAATTAATCTCTTGAGCCTTAAAAGTTAATCACGCTATTTTTGTTCCAAAAAAGAAAGGTGTTTTCTTGCTTCTAGTCGACCATTATTATATGATGCCTGCCCACAAAGAGAGCGTATAATACCAAATATTCGTTGGTACTTCTCGTCAACCCACCCATTTCATCTACTATTATCAACGAGATACCTAAGAGAAGATAGGTTTCTGTAGGCACATGGTCCTCTTGAGTTTCTCTCCCTTGGAGTTTTCTCCTGAGTTGGGTTTGCAGAAGACATAAATGGGATTGGGTCATTGGTTTGTTCTTTCAAAAAGAGGAGGACTGGTTAAGGTTAAAAACTGTCTTCTGAGCAGCTCTGGAATTGATAGGTTAAACAGAATACGTGCTTGCTATTTTCACGGGAGGCTATTGAATAGCTCAGACTTCTAGAACCAACTGTTTTCTTCATCCATGCGCATGTTGTTAAACAAGACTACAAGGATCGGGCTGCCTTATAAGTCACCATTGTATATTCCTCTTGCTCGCATTTAAATGTTTTAAGCTCTACAGAAAAGGCATTATGGAAGGTTTACTTTAAATTTGATGTGTACCCATATTTTTACAGATGACAGCTGTATTTTTGTCCCTGCCTTAGTATAAACTGCTTGTGAACCATTAAATTTAGTTGTGGGAATTCAACTTCGGAGCCTCCTTGAATGCTTACGCTCCGAGCTCGTATGCTATACTATTTAAACCGCATCCATATCCGTTGCGTTATATGTGCTCCGCGAGAGTGTTTTGCTTGCCCTAGAAATGGACCCGGAATCTGTAGAGATCTAACAACTGGACCAGTACAACCTCCGCGCATTGAAGAGATTCTGAATGCTCTGAAATGGAAGCCAATGGTGTCAGGTGTCTCGATTTCGATCTGTGGTATATCAGTACCCATGAATGCAGAGACCAGGAGAAAACCGCCTCGTCTGCCCGCCTGGGTTTTTCTAAACCAATTTACACCATGCCCCAGGTATACTGTGGGGCCCCTGCTACCTTCCAACGCCTGATGGAGAGAGACTATTGAGACATGAACCCTCGGAGATTCTAGTCTACCTGTATGACATCATTGTGCTTCGGAGGACCCTGGAAGAGCACGAAAGGGGCGTGCTTAAAGTAGATACCATCTCTTGGGAAGAGGGTTGAAATTAGTTCCTCGACACAGTTGGCCGGTTCTGGTCACAACCGGTCGGTGACGTCGTGGGACACATGCGTCGACTCAAGCATCCACCGACCGGGGAGATGCAGGTCCGAACCCAGCCCCCAGGCCACCAAAGTAGAAGCCGTCTGGACTGCCTCATCCCGAGAATTTCACTGAGCTGCGATCCTTTCCGTGGTTTCTGCAGGTATTACCATGCAGTGTTCACAATCTATACATTTCCTTCGTGCCCGGGCGGGGTGATTTAACCCCCAGGCGAGTAAACATTGGGCCCAAGCAGCTCCGGTGTTTTTTTTTTTTCTAAATTTCCCCCCGTTTCGCTGCTGACATTTCCCTGCTCGCGCGCTAAAAAAAAAAAAAAAAAAAAACAAAACTCCCTACCTGCTGCTGTTGGCGCGCGCGTCCCGAGGAGTTTTGTGGGCCGCGCGGCCAGCTCTATATGAGCCCGCCCCCAACGACGGC
The DNA here is from genome assembly GCA_036426205.1 of Ascaphus truei. Classification (NCBI taxonomy): domain Eukaryota; kingdom Metazoa; phylum Chordata; class Amphibia; order Anura; family Ascaphidae; genus Ascaphus; species Ascaphus truei. Next base: position 3,639 of record WSYH01012567.1, on the reverse strand, counting down.
CTTCTTTCTGCCCGGGCACATCAAGAGTAAGTACTCTCGCCATGCGGCCGGCCCCTTCTGCTCCTTCCCTGCGATCCCCCTGTCCCTACATGGGTCCCTACTCCCCACCGCGCCCAGCCTGCGGCAGCCCCTCTCCTAAGTCCCCTCCCCACTGTCCCTCCCTCCCTGTCCCTTCCCCTCCTCCGGTCCACCCCTCTCTTGCTGCTCCTGTCCCCTTCCCCTCCTCCATCCCCCTGCTCCTGTCCCCTTCCCCTCCTCCTGTCCCCCTCCCTGTTCCCCTTCCCCTCCTCCTGTCCCCTGCCTCCTGTCCCCTTCTCCCTCCGCCTGTCCCCTGCTCCTCGTCCCCTTCCCTCCTCCTGGTCCCCTGCTCCTGTCCCCTTCCCCCTATCCAGTCCACCATCTGATCCACCGATCGCTGCCCCCAGGCCCGGGAGGTCCCCACTGCTGTCAGCCCGGTTTGGGCGTGCGCGGGGGGGGGAGGGACCTCGGCCCTCACCCGTCTTACTCCGCTCCCACACCGCCGCTCCCTCCGCACGACTTGCCTTATGGCACGCCTTCGGCTGGGGGGAAGAGTCTGCAAGACTGCTTGGGCCGCTCACATGACTCCCTCTGAGGGGAGCATGGAGTGGGCAAGCCTACTGCGGGCTGACTGTCCCCGTTGGGATCATCCCACCGTGCCTCCCCCACCCGCCCGCCTCGCCTCGAAAGCTTCCACTAATGCCCGTGTGAGTGTATGGGGGGGGTTCCGGCTGGCCCCCCCCCACAGCGGGTGGGTGTGGTGGGGGGTAGTGGTGTGGTGCTGGTCGTAGGGCCTGTCCTTCCCCCCCCTCCGCGGTGTGTGATTAAGTGTATGGGGTGTCAGTGTATGTTTATGGGAAGAGTGTATGTGTGTATGTGTAGGGAGGCAAGTGTATAGTGTATGGGAGGGTCATGTGTATGTGTGGTATGTGGTTATGGAAGGCAAGTGTATGTTATGGGTAGCATGGGTATGTGTGTAATGTGTATGGGAGCAAGTGTATGGGAAGCAAGTGTTATGTGTGTGTATAGTGTATGGGAGATCAAGTGTATGTGTATGGGAGCATGTGTATGTGTGGTATTGTATGGGCTGCAGTGATGTGTGTTATGTGTATGGTATGGCAAGTGGTATTGTGTTATGTGTTATGGGAGCAGAGGTATGTGAAATTTTGTATGTGTATGGGAGCAAGTTCATGGGAAGGCAGTGTATGGGAGCAGTGTATGTGTGTATGGTGAGTAAGTGTATGGGAGCAAGTGGTATGGGAGCAAGTGTGTGTCTGTATGGGAAGCACGTGTGTATGGAGCATGTGTATGATGTTGTGATGTGTAATGGAGGCTAGTGTATGGGAGGCAGATTATGTGTGTATGTGTATGGGTACAATGTAGTGTATGTGTAGGTAGCAGTGAATGTGTATGTGAAGCATAGTGTAGTGGTAGGGAGTATGTTGTAATGTTTATGTTTGTCATGGGAGCAAGTGTATGTGTGTAATTGTCATGGGAGCAAGTTGTGTGTATGTGGTTATGGGAGCAGTGGTCTGTGTGTATGTGGTATGGGAGCAAGTGTTGATGGGGAGCATAGTTTGTGTGTATGGGAGGCAAGTGTATGGGTAGGCAGTGTATGGGAGCAAGTGGTGTATGTGTATGGGAGGGTCAAGTGTATGGTGTTGCCAGTGTATGGAGCAAGTGTATTGTTTGTATGTGAGTGTATGGTGTGTATGGGCAGTGTATGTGTGGTATGTGTATGGGAGCAGTGTGATGTGTATGTTTGGAGCAATGTATTGTGTATGAGTGTGTATGTGGACACCAAAGGTTACCCCGTTCCCATCATCACCACCGCCCCTTAATGCAGTACCACCCCCCAATCAGTCACCACCCGCCACCACCGTCCGAATCCGTCCACTCCCGCATGGTTCAGTCTACCCCCCCCACCCGTCAGTCACCCCGCCCCCCGCCGTCCCCCCCCCAGTCAGTTCACCCCTCCCCCCTTAGTGCAGTCCCGCTCTCTCTGTGTATGCACCTCTCCCTCTGTGTGTGTCACACCATCCGTTTCTTTCTCCTCTGTGTCTCTTCTCCCCCACACTCTCTGCTTCCCGCGCACAGACCTCCTCTCTTTCATCCTCCCATCACCCCATACCTCTCTCCGTCCCCCACGACCCCTCTTCTCTCGCCCCCCACAGAACCCTCTCATCCTCTGTCCTCGCACACGCCTCTCTCCTCTCACCACCAGTCCACCGCGTCTCCTCGTGCACCCCCATCTCTCTCCCCCCAACACGCCTCTCTCCCCCGAACCGCTCTCTCTCCTCACAACCCACTCCTCTCGTCTCCCGCCACATACCTCTCTCTCTCCCCCCACTGCTCTCTGCTTCGCTCCCGGCCGCACCCCATCTGCTTCTCGTGCTCCCCACTCTCCTAACTCTCCCCTCTTCTCTCCTCCCCCACCTACAATCCTCCCCCTCCTGCTCGCTCTCCCCCCCACTCCTCTCGACTCCCCCTTGCATCATCGCTCCCCAGCCACTCTCTCTCTTACTCTCGCCCACCGCCCCCACTCTCCTCTCTCTCTCCCCCCCCCTCTCCCCACACTCTCTCTCTCCCCCCCCTCTCTCTCCTTCATCCGCCTACTCTCTCTCCCTGCCCCCACTTCTCTCTTCTCTCCGCCCACACTCTCTCTGCGCCGCCTCTGCTCTCCGTCCTTCCTCCCACTCTCGTCTCCTCTTCCCCTCATCTCTCCCCAACTCTCTCCCCCTTTTTCTCCTCACCACTCTCTCTCCTCATCTCCCCCCCCCACTCTCTCTCTCTCAAAACTCTCTTCCCGGCTACCACACTCTCTCTATCTCCGCTCCCCACTCTCTCATCTCTCTCCATCCCCCCACACTCTCTCTCGTGCCCCACTCCCTCGCCCTGTCACATCATCCTCTCCCCAACCTCCTCTCCCCATCTCCTATCCCCCCACTCCTGCTCTCTCCCCCACTCTCTCTTCCCCCCCCCTCCACTCTCCCACTCTCTCCTCCATCCTGACTTCACTCTCCTCAAAGACACTGCTGCCTCTCTCCCCCCACTTGACTCTCATCTCTCTCCCCCCCCACTCCACCATCACTGCCATCTCCTCTCTCTCCACTCCACACAGACTCTTCTCTCTCCTCCCCCCACCACCTACTCTCTCTCTCTCCTCCACCCCCCCACTACTCTCTAGCTCCCCACTCCCCTCTCTCTCTCCCCCCACTCTCTCTCTCCCCCCCACTCTCCCTCTCTCTCTCTTCCCCCCCACTCGTCTCTATCCCGCCTCGCCCCACTCTCTCTCTCTCGCCCCTCACTCTCGATCTCTCTCTCTCCCACCCCCACGCTCTCTCTCGTCTCTCCGCCCTCCCCCCCCCTCTCCTGCTCTCTCCTCCATCTTCTCTCTCTGTGCCCGATCCCCCCTCTCGTCTTTCTCCCCCCCCCCTCTCTCTCCTCCTCCCTCTCGTTCTCGTCCCCCCCCCCCTCTCTCTCGTCGTCCCCCTCCCCCCCTCTCCCTCTCCTCTCTCCCCCCGCCCCCCCCTCTCTTCCCTCTCTCTCTCTCCCCGGGGCCACACCCCCTCTCTCTCTCTCCCGCCTCCCCCCTCCCTCATCTCCTTCTATCCTCCTAAC